>JAPMOB010230103.1:1486-12170 GCA_029875015.1 Lepomis gibbosus
AGAGTACACTCAGTCTAACACTTGCTTATTGCTCATGGGTCATTAGCCTCTCATCCTCTGCTGCTTGGCCAGTTTGCTTTGAAAGAAAAGCTTGTGATTAAATGAATGTGTTTGCTCTGGTACTCCATTAGAGGAGGCCTGGATGCTTGCAGTTCCATTGTTTATATTATGGGTACAAAAGCAGGCAGTGTGTAAACTGTTGTATTCATTATTAGATTACTTCCTGGTGTGATGGCTTTTGGTAAAAGCCATGGAATTCCTGTAAGGGAACTTGACGTGTACTCAGGGGAAAAACATTTATCAAATGATAAAGTCCAAGACCGAGGCATATTCAAACTAAGCAGTTACAGAGTAGATGCCATACAAAATCTACATCAATAAAAGTCAAATAAAGAAATGTGGAATAGCACAGAGTGGATTACAAAGCTATTCTGCATGTCAGGCTTAGGCTTTTAACTTAACAAAGTGAGAGCATATTTATCATAATGTAGCAAACACATAATGTAACACTTTAACTCCATTTTACTCCAATTTAAAGATCAAATTTTCACTGCAGTGAGGTTTACATCTAGTCACTACATAAACAGTACCTGTCCTTTATAATGCTGCTAAATCAAACCACAAGAGTGAATAAAATCAGAAGTGATGTTAGTGAATGTAACATATGGTAGTGAATATACCGAAAATGCCTAAATACTGGGACGCAATATAATTTGCATAACAGCTCATTTTGTTCATAATATAATATAACAGCAATCACACTTTCATAATACAGAGATTAAAGTTAAATTGTGTCTTCATATTGTCGTGAATAACAACAAACACAGAAATTAACAACAGTTAGAAATATATGAAGTTTGTCAGGGTAAGCACCATTCGGAGTGCTTTAAGAACCTCTGTGCTTATGTGATACAGCGAATGTATTTAGAGTGACAGACAATGTGTTCCTACATGTACAACTGACACATTCAAGCAAATTCATACCACAATATATCCAAAAGTAGATCATTTAATGCACACTGGCACTGTTTGACACATCAAAACCCCTATGTAAGCCTGCACTCCACTGGCGCCATTGTCGTTGATACATGTCACCTTGTTCTATTTCCAAGGCTCAACACACATCAGCTCTAAAGAACAGCAGCAGTTTCATCACATTCACTTCCCTGCTTGTAGTTGTCTTCCCCTGGCTGCTTCTTCTGGCTGTATGATGCGCCTGGTGTGCACTATTGACGCCAAGTGAGGCACGTCAAATAATGCAAGTGCTGTGATGCTGGCTCTTAATTTGGAACACATCACCATCGCCTCACTCTTATCCCTTCATAAAGTATCAGAAAACTTTATAAAATAACAGCAAAAATACAGATTATTTTACACAGGCAATAAACACAAGGCCAGGTTAGGTTCTTTATCATCCAGCTTGTTACTGGCAACAAACACGGTATAAGAGGAATATCTGTGGAAACCTTTATACTCCTTGACAACAGGGGGTCAAATAACGCCCTTTGAAAGAAAAATGTGTTGTGACATTGTCAGCCTTAATCTGCAACTCTGTTATCACAGCCTGCTATGAGTTTAGAGATGGAGGGTTTTAAGGCAACCAAAACTACAGTTTATATGAACTATAAGTTTTCCTAATCACATACAAAGCTCAGTTACATAGTGATTTGAACAGCGTGTTACAAATTACCCAGTTTCAAAGGCTGTTTTGATGAGATTTGGAAGGTAATAGATATATTACGAATCGTTTAGTAATAATCTACTAGTCGTTTGTTAAAATAACATACTACACTAATGCACGCTAATAAAAATAAACCTTGATCATGTAAATATCTGATCATCTGTAATACGCTTGTTTCAATTAAGAGTCAGTTTTTGTATGCGCACACATTCATGCTCAGTCTTTAATTATAGAACATGTGGATGTGATAGAAAAGAAAACTATTTCACTTTAAATATTTATTCTCTAGAACACGCTGTAGGATAATTGACACAGTTTTGCACTGCACTGATAGCTAATATTTTACTAAAATAATAAAAGAAATAAAAGAAACAGATAGTACAGTACATATCATTGTACTTTACTGTCTGAGATCTCTGACTAAAGAAGCTCTGCTGAGTGGTGTGCATTCAGAACTTCACGACCTTTGGGCCTGCAGTATTTTATGATACTTTATAACTAAATGCTGCCCATTTATCTGTTTGTGAATAAAGCCCTTCCAGCTGCTGACTGTTGCATTTTTTTTTATCTACAATTCATTTTCAGACAAAGAAACAGGAAAACACAGAGATTTAACCTTTCCAAGTTGTACAGAATTTTAAGTTCTCCAACATGGGTGGGAAAAGATTACAGGCCAAGTTTTAATTAGCACATTTGCATAATTAATTCAATTTGAATTTTGGCTTTCATATTTTCAGCATCAACCAGAGTTTCTGGCAATATTCTGCAACACAGAAGCAGTGTGGACATTTTTATACTTACTTTTAATTTTAAATTACAAACTCCCATTGTGGCATTTTGCTGTCATTGAAGTTGTAAGTGAGGGAGTGAGGCCGCCAGTTCCAGTTGGTGTCTTGCAGTAATTAGCAAATTATTTCTGTTAGGAGAACAACATTTTAGAAGTTTAGGTAGTCATCTGTTGTTCTATTGTGTCAGTTGACATGGGTGAGTTATACCCTAAACAATAAACAGGGTTTACAAAATTGTACCCCAATCCTAAATAAATGTACTCTGTTCAGTAAATTTAAAGCCACTACTCTAGCTATGACAAGCCAATCAACACTTAGCATTAGCAAAGCATAAAGTTTTCTCCAAACATGGTAAATATGCATGGTTTTATTTATTCCTATTCAAATACTCTCTAAGATTGGCATGTAGAGCATGTTAACATATGGCAATATCTAGATCAGGAAACGGACTTTGAGATTTATTCATGCCTGCTGTCTGCGCTGAATCTAAGCAGAATTTTAAATCAAGGACCTTCAGACATCATTTGATGAGACAGAAAAGAAAAACAAAAAAACATTTGACAGGCCATGCAAAAGATTTTATAAAAATAAAAAAGAATTGAATATAAAAAAATACAGACCAAAAATCTTGCTAGCTATATCAGTTAAAAAGCATGTCTAGCCGAAAGTGTTGCCACTTTTACACTTTCTGAACTGCCTCCTAAATGTCCCATGAATGTATCAAACAAAGGACGAGGCATCCATCAACAATAGCTGCCCTTTTATTTCTATGAAAACCACTTGACTACTGCATAAATTGGAAATGTTTCTCCTACTTCCTACTAACTACAAATTACTGACAGGTCAGAAACATGCACACCAGTAGCCTGCTGGAGGTTATTTTGTAGGGCTCTGGCAGCGCTCCTCCTGTTACTCCTCGCCAGGCACTTGCACACATAGACATCAAAAGGGGCTTCAGCACCTGCCCTTTTTCTTCCTCAAGAAAAAGTACCCTTTTTTTCTGGGATGCTATTTAAAAAATTTTTACAAATGAATATACAGTATATTTATTCCCGTTTCCAACAGATTCCCTGTCAAACAAATATATATATTGGGAAAAAAATCTAAATAGGCTATCAGGTTAGAAGACTTTGGAGTTCCGATGCACTCTCTCTCTCTTTCTCTCTCTCCCCGCATCTCACTGCGCATCCAGAGTGCAGCCCCTCCAGCTTCTCTCCCAGCAGTGTTTTTCTTGGCTTGTTTGGAGGTGAGTGGTGATTAACAAAAGACTAAACTACCTCGAGTTTACCGCTAATTAAACAAAAGACAATATAGGCCTAGGCATATGTCATGCTAACGCAGGACTCATGAGCTGAGCTAATGTAAGAAGTTAGCTGAAGTTTAGCTAAGGCAACATCTCATGGCCATACAACCTAATGTACTGATGGAGACACTACAGATGAACACGTAACATTTGTGTCTAATAACGTCATCACAATTGCCACATTGATATGCAAATTAGGTGTTAACTAATTAAAATGCACACATTTGACAAGTCACTGTAGGTGAATGGGATAAAGAAAATAACTAAAGCATATCACTACAGAACTTCCCAAGTTAATGACTTTCATCAAGAATATTTTCCTCTGAAATGTGCTGTGTAAATATGCAGATTAGCTTGTTTCGGTTAATATAGAAGAAATCTACAGATATAAACAGACAGAGCTTAGTAGGCTTAAAACCAACACCATCTAAAGGTGTTTTCTTGAAGTTTTATTCCCATTAGAGTAAAAGAAGACATGGAAGCAAAATAGATCAAAGTCTCAAAATTGACCACTCCATTAAAAAGTGCCTTAAAGAGCTCCCCATCTAATTACTATCCATTCTATTAGCTTGTTGCGTGCTGATAGAGCTTTACATGATAGCGACAGCCTTCCCTCAAATGTGAAAGTCCATGTCACCATCAGTAATTGTGTGTGTGTGTGTGTGCATGTGCATGGTAAATGTAATATAATAGCAACAATAATAAATAATGTATACCGGCAATTCAGTATTCTGTAGCTTGGCTGTGTGTAGCTGAAGGTTGCTTTTGAAACAAACAGTAAAAGTATTTAAATAACATTTCGTCTAATTATGCCTGCAGCCCAGGTGAAGATTTCTGTGAAGTGTTATGTATACAGTGCACCTGTTGTCATTTTCATTTGCACCAAAACAATTTCCATTGATTCTCAGTCGCTTATGTTTCCTAACTGGACAGATTGATATAAGTTAAATTGACTTGATGTTTTACTGTCATGGTTTAGTGTTCCCTTAATTATTTTGAGCAGTGTAGTTTGTGTTTTGAATAATTTCATTTACTTGTGTTGATCACGCTTTCATTTCCTTGAGGATGTAGCAGAAGCTGAATAACAGTCTGGCTTTGTAATGTTTCTTTACAAATGCATCACAAATAAACCCTGCTACTAACTTCCTTCCATAAAGTTGAACAATGAATGCTGGTACACATGAATACAGATGTGTGTGTAGTAACAAGTTCCAAGTAATGCAAATGAGTAAAAAAGTTGTTGTTTTTGTTTTTTTAGGAACGGTACATTTTCACGTTCCTGTACTTTTGTACTGTATTTTATTTAGAGAGGTCATATTATGCTTTTTGGCCTTTTCTCCCTCCTTTACTGAGTTATATAGCTTTTTTGTGCATATAATAGGATTGCAAAGTTAAAAAGCCCAAAGTCCAGCCCAAAGGGAGACAGAGCTCAGTTAAAACTTTATGGATGAAAAATACATTTGTTCCAAATTAATAACTCATCACTCTGAAACTCTTGCTCCAGTCCATGTTGCTAGGCTGGTAAGAGGATATACAGCATAACTGAAGCCGTGTTTACTGGCTTCTTGTGACCCGCCCTACTCTGCTTCTGATAGTAGGAGAAGTAGTTGTGCATTTTTACTAGTAGTCCTCAACTAGGAACTGCGCATGTGCAATTCCCAACAAAGACTGTAGAGGCAAGATGCATCACTCCACAGCTAAAACGAAGCTTTCAACAAACAGGGTGAAAAGAGGAGCTGTAGCAATGTGCAGTATGACAAAAAATGTGTTTTTTTAAAAGAATGAAACCATGTAAACCTGTTCTGGTACAACCACTAAATATTTATTTGTTTTATCATTTTTTAAGGAAATGAAGTCTCATCAGTGGCCATTTTCCAATTCTTCAATGAAACTGAAGCTCGAGTGATGTTTAAGTTGCATGCTTCATGTACGTTGGGATTTATTTCCATTCAATTTTAAACTGCATTTTCATTTTACTGATACACCAACTTTTCCTCCTCAACCTATTTGCAATAGTTAGATTTTCCTCCAAATTTCCAGCTTTAGGTACAGTGTAGGTGGAAAATAAGTGGATATAAATCCACTTATTGTCAAGGATATCCTGCTTTCCTTTAGCATTAGCTACTTAATCGAAAGACTTGCACATGCTAACCAGCCTATCACTATTGCTGCCTTAATTTAAGTTTCCAAATGGCAGATATGGATTGCCACAGTGCTGCTGTTCTGCTGTGCTGGCATAAAAACAAAATACTGATTAAGAGCAAGAAAAGTAAAAATGTGTTCAATAATATAAGCAAGGTCCTCCGCAAATTCCTTTGATGAAATGACTGGAATGGCAATGTTTTTTGCAAATTGAGACTAATATGAGCCTGTTTCATTTGACCTCTACGGCAGAGATTCTGTTCAAGCGGCTGAGAAAGCAGAAAATGCATGTGAGGTACAATATTGGTCCATGTCTTGGCAAAAATCCTTTATCTGTCTGGTGGTTGTTTTTTTGGTTGTTTTTACACATTTAGAGCAGTCTGTATATGGTTATTTAACATTTCAACCTTGGAATTTATGTCTTTAGATTCATAAACAGCAGACAAGTCAGTGATAGCTAGGCAAGCACCAAGAGCCTTCATTCTTTCATGGGTTATTAGATGACCTTTCATCTGCTGCATTTCACAGTTCTATTGCTTAGACTCAAGAGTACTATTTGGACTCAAAAGGAGACTTTCATGGTCAGTGGAGCGAAGAGGGGCTAGAACGGTTGTAGTAGTAGAGGTATTTCATATTTGTAAAGGTTGTGTCCAAAACAACCTCATGTTTAAAGATCTGTTGAATGTCAAGGTGAGAAGACATTGGTATTTTTGTGGGTAATTGGTTCAAATCTCCATCTGACAGGATGCTGTTTTCATCAGGACAATGGTATTCATGATATAATCTAAACCTTTCGGATTTGTACTGTATGTGATAATTTAATATTGGAACATCTAATTTTACACTATGAACAGAAGTCGACAAGCATTTTATTTGTGGTTGATTAAAAAAAATAAAAAAATGTTCTCTGTCGGTTATTCTTTTCAAAAGTAGTAAATATCAGTTAATAAGTAATATCATTAATATCAGTAATATCATTACTCTTATCTTCTTTTTACTTGTACTCTGTTTAATACTGTGTATCATATACATTCACCCCTCACCCCATGTCCCAACCCCTTAAAACAGGCACAGTCTTAAAACAGGCACATCCAATGTTCATGAATGTCTGCGTGTTTGAAACAAATGCTCAAATTTTCTGATTCGACCCAGTTAAACATATTCATATATCAGAGGACTCCTTGCGAGTTGACAGTTTGGCACATTCTGTAAAGAATCAAATATTCTCTTGCTGATATCCTATTGATGTTTTGTGACATTAAGTCAAATATATGCAGTTTAAACAACCACAGATCATACGGTTTCATTTAAAAGACAAGGGGTCAGTCAGTCACTGGCAACCCACAATGAATCCCTTTTAAATGGAGGACGTGGGAGTGTCATTTGGAATCACAGACAAGATCCATTTAAAAAGGGCACACTTATTTGATTAGCAGCCATGATGGGAAGGCCCAGAGAGGGCAAGGCACCCTTGATCAAAAGGGGAGAACTGGCTGAAATTAAGACAAGTAAATCCTTCTAGCTGGTGCCTCTGTGTCCAGGTAAGCAAGGAAATAAAGTCATGGTTACAACTAAGACCATGATCAGATGGTATATCTTAATTCTGAAGACAAGTTTGAGCCACAGGATCTAGACAGGACAACAATCTCCAACATCAGCAACCAAGCTGTTGATGAAGTAAAGCCTACCTTACATCATAACTACAGATCTCTCACTTGATACCAGTGACAAGGATAGTGTTGTTAAGACACTGTATGTGATGTAGAGATTATTTTGCCCTTCATGTGGAGCCCCTCCACAGGCACGAGCTGCGGGCTCCACCCCTCCATCCCTATGTGCCAACACGTCAATCAGCTGTAATTGCCATCCTGGAGGAACAATATCAGGCCGTGGAGCTCTAACAACACAGATTCATTGCAACACCTAATCTGCTAATGAGCTCAGCGTGGCTATTTTCAGCATTGCCGCAGACATCATAGCCATTGCTGAGGAGGCCTGGCGCGGCTTCCAGTGACAGCAGAGGACAGTTGGCCTGTTGGAGGAGGTACAAAGCAGACCTCAGCCTGCACGCTTCAGGACAGCACAGTCAGTCCAGATCCTGTTTGGAGGGATATGTGTGATCCCAGCACATCACACTTGCTGCTTAATATTCTGATTTACACAGCCACTTTTTCATTCCTTCAGATGCTGCATGGTGACATCCCATCGTAAAAACATATCAATGTAATCTAGGTTAGAACTGCCACTTAGTTTGCTTTTCATCGAGCTCACAAAATCCTCTGCGAGCTTGCAATCAAATTGGATAAATAATACATGAAATAATAGGCCAAAAAGACGGAGTTTGTTTTCCAGCAGCTCTCTGGAGCTCTAACTTTTGCTGTTCAAGAACAAAAGCAAGAGGAAAAAAAACAACACAAACAATCCTTAATGGAACTGATACAAGAGGCTTTTTAATTATCTAACTCAATCAGCTAAAGACCAGTGGATCAATGAATCCCCATTACACTCCCCAGCTCTGTGCCCAGACAGCAGCAGTTTACATCAGTTCAAACAGCAAGGCATGCTGCAGCTAAGTGACAGATTACAGGTTGTGGCTAATCTAATGCGCCCACAGCATTTGTACAGAGTACATCTTTAATTCAGACTGCAAGCTTCTCTCATTGTGACCATGTCACTTAACTGATACAACCTCTCTGAAATATTTATTATCCCCTGCAGGACATGTGACTTTACATTTTGAGGGCTTGTGAGTTTGCTGGGTAACCTACATGGTGGGTTTCGTAGAACAAAAGAGACCTCATTTTAATCTCATTTCCTGCTTGTAAGATTGCATTCATCATAAATGCACAGAAACAACAGCTTATTACAGGAGGGATCAAACTGCAATAAAAATTGCTTTAAGACATAAACCAAATATGTTTACTTTTAGTTTGGGTTGCAGCACAAACACAGTAGTGTGTTATTTATTCAGTATTTATTTATTCTGTTTTGGAATCTTTAATTGTAATAAACATGACGAGTCAAAACGCCCATTGATATTTTACAATACCATAACATAGAGAAAAGCAGCAAATCAACATTTAATTGATTAAAGGGTTCAGTGTGTAAGATTTAGCGCCTTCTAGTGGTGAGAGTTGTGAATTGCCACCAACTTTCCAGTCTACCACTGCCCCCTACTAGGGTACTGATTTTGGAAAATAATCGAATTACAATTTTTTTTAATACAAATATTGCGATTGCGATTTAATATTCGATTAATTTTTAAGCTCTTTACCTTCTGTATTATTTAAAATGGACAAGCAGTAAATCAGTGTATAGTGTGGCCAACACAATATTAGATAGATTAAACATACACTGTTCTGACTTGTGAGTCAGGCCTGTGTTATGATGAAATTAGTTGATGAATTATTTATTATTATTAGTATGAGCAATGGTGGTGAAGAAGTATCAAATTCTAATAATATGAGAACGATAATTTGAGAGTCAAGTCATGGCAGAGACACAATATCATCATGTCGGCCTACCTACAGACCACAAGAAAAAACAAAGTTCAGCACAGTGTGTTAGACAGTAAAAGCTCAATATAAAACCCACAGTTGAACCAGCAATTAATTAGTCCTTATCTCAGTTCAAATCTCCTAGGAGTCCATCTTTCTACATCCCAGTAAGCAAACAAATAATACTCAGTTAGAGGTTCAGTTCAAAAGTTGGCCAACGAAAATAAAATCAAGTGACGCCTGTCACGTTTAATAGACAAGCTTAGTAATTCTCCAACAACACTGGTGAGCAGCGCACTGTCTGTAACCAGGCTGTAACTCAGGACAGAGCCCCCCTGTTACTGTTACCTTGTCTGTGGTCCGCTGGCAGAACACCGGCTGCTTTCTGATCAAATGCAGTCGTGCTGTTGCCGAGGCGACATAAGTTTCATTTTACGGTGGAACGGTGGTAACATTACAGAGTTGTGTCTTCTTTAGCTCGAAATAATCCCAGACTTTTCAAAACTTTCTTTCTTCTGGCTATTTCCTCTCTCTTCCTCCACTTTGCACTTTGAAAACAGGGCCATCATAATCACGTCGTGTTCACAGCGTAAGCGTGATGTGCGACAGTAATAAATGTCCCTGCGAAATACTGTGCTGTAAAGTTACAGGGATTAAACGATGCATCGATGCAAAGATTTGTGTCAAAGCCATTTATTAATTGATCTAATCGATGAATCGTTTCAGTACTACTTACCTTACTACACGTGCCTTTCTGTTGTGCATTTTTCCTGTCTGTCAAAGCGGTCGATGGCCTGACAATTTCACCCACCACCACCACATTACCCGCAGTGGCGGGTGCTACTTTCAGTCACAGCGCAACACTAAAGTTTCTGTAATGTCAGATTCTGTCAAGCTTGTGGCCACTGTACAACAAGAAGTCAAGGTACAGCGTGTGATATCGATGCTTCGTCGGCAGACTGCTTTACTCTTGGGTGTGATGTGATTAGAATGTAATGGCCTTGGTGATTAGAAAATCTCTTTTTATCACATCGCAATAATATCGCAAATGCAATTAATCGCTCAGCCCTACCACCTACCCTTTCAAAGACTCTATGACAGTTATGGTGGGTGACACGGCACAAAAGGTGTCTCTTCGAAGACAGCAGAGAGCAGCAAGAAGTGAGGTTTCTTTATATATATATATATATATATATATACATATATATTAGTGGTGGGCCGTTATCGGCGTTAACGGCTGCGTTAACGCGAGACTCTTATCGGGCGACAAAAA
>JAPMOB010230104.1:0-33962 GCA_029875015.1 Lepomis gibbosus
GATATTTTAGCGCAGATGTATACCTAGCCGAATTGCACTGTAGGGGGCAAGAACGAGTCTTCGAACCTGTGTGCATGCCTACTGTGAAATTGCTGTTGCTGCGTTCCATTTACCTCGGAGGTCAGAGCTGGCGTCACACCTGAGTTGACAGCGTTCCAGTTACAACCTCGCTCGGCCAGCTGTTTGTTTACAACTAGCCAGGTTTTAATCTAGATATATTTAGATTAATTTCAAGATTACAGTGAGATTATTCTAGATTAAAAAAATTAATCTATGCCCACCACTACTTTTTACACTGTAACTTTTATTATATTTTATGTTGCTTTTAAGGTTTTATATATTTCCCTGTTGCCTGTAGCACTTTGAATTACCTTGTTGTTGAAATGTGCTATACAAATAAAACTTGCCTTGCCTTTCCTTGCCTTGCAGCTATATCCAGGCAAGCAAAGCAAAACAAAACAAACAAACCACATCAAAAATCGCACACATAGCTGCAGTTCAGTAAAGTTCAGAGAGAGAAGGAGGTAACATTTCACTCAACCTATTTGAAAAGGAAGGCCATTCTCCTGTCTTTCATGGTGACTAATTGGTCAATAACCAAGTTCAAGAATTTACCACTGGCTTTTAGATCCTCCATAACAAGAGAGTCAATTGAGGTTTGGTGCTAGCAGCTAGCCACTCTGTACGGATATAGTTTTCCTCATTATACTTCCGAAACCCCTTGCGCAGCACCAGTTTTGGCGTTGGTCTTCCATCAGATTTAATCTTAAGCTGCTGCTGCAGTGATAGTTTAGTAAAACTATTTTTAACTAAAAACTTCAAATCGCCACCCTCCATAACTTCAACAGCTAAAGTTGCTAACGCTCCTGTTATCTCACCTGAATTACATTGATCGCATGCTGTGATTTCATTGGTGTGAAGCCAGACAGCGGCTGGCTGCCCTGGGCATCACCCTGACTAATCACAGTTAGGCTGTGGCATGACAGTGGCCTCATCTGATTTATTAATCATTTAATTTTTTTTCACAAAGGGATGCCAACTCTGCCTGGCCTCTCTGCGAAGTCTGACTGCACAGTCAGTCTACGGTGGTGCAATATAGTGTTTAACCACACATCCACTGCATTGCATTTAGAGGGGCGGTGTTTCACTTATTGTAAAATAGTGAGAAATAACAGCAACAGCTTATAACATTTATCAAAACTAAAAACATTGTGTTTTTGTTAAAATGATAAACAAAGTCGGATAAAAACACGGTAAGCCTGGCTTCCCTTGGCCTCTGGGGGAAAACGCCACTGGTTGAAGGTATGAAGCTTGTCAAGACTTTCTCACATCCAACCAAGGTGAAATGTGTGGTCAAGTTCATAAGAACACTGAATATCTTCTTCCTCCTTAATCAGCTTTTTAAAAGACTGAGTTGAGTGGTCTATTAAGAAGTGCACTAACACTGCCCTTGTACTGAACATTGATGTTGGTCATTGCCTGTTTTATTTATCTTTGTGAGAGGTCCTGCTTTCTGAGTATCAGCAGTATATCAGCATCAGCAGTTGATGCTGCCAACTCAGATATGCCATGGCATGTTGCCCCTCAACAAATGTTTTTGTTGGTGACAACCAAACTAAGTCCCCAGCCACACCAGAAAGTGGCACAGCTAAATTCATTTGCGAGTTTTCATAAGACAGGTTGTGGTGAAAGTTTGGGATGTAGTGACTGCCATTACTATATTGGCTGATGATGTTTATGGTTATTATTGTTAAGAGCTAAATGGATTTGACTTGGAACGCACTATACAGTAGTTTTTGCTTAACAGGAAGGGAGGAAAGGCCATGAAGGAAAGGTTGTGCAACACAGTAAATGAGCACAAATTTACAATTAAGCTATATTTCTAAACTTACATGACAGTACAAACATGTCCACCATCATCCTGACCTGTTATATCATAGGGCATAGGTCTGTATTGGACCTAGTTAGATAAAGCTCAGAGAGTACAGCCACTGAGAATGACATTTAACAATCGAAGGCCTGCAAACAGAATTGAACTCAACGGGTGACATTGTACAGGAGTGTTTGCCCCAGGTGAGGGAACAATGCTCGTGTAACAGAGATACCCACTGATAAAATCTCCACCGTGGAGAAAAGTGCTTTTATTCCTCCCCAGTGTCAAGTTTACAAAAATTGCCAAATCACACAAGCTGGTCTTCATTGACTGTCATCTAACACTGGGTTACAAAAAAGAGGTACCAATTGCAGAGCCTCAACCAGGGTTCATGGATGTCATATATACACCACCACAGGGTTAGGTGACCTAACAGTATTGTTTGCTTGAGGTCTTAAAGGTCTTTCAGTCAGAATTGAAATGCTGGCAATGGGAATAACAAGAGCCCGCAGTGGCTACAGTCTCTCTATTGTGCTTGTTCAATCCTTGTTGGAGACACATGGTTTGATGTGGGAGAAATAAATACAGAAATAAATGCTCAATAAATAAATTAAACTTTTTTTTATTAATTACTCCTTTTTTAAAAGTATTTATTTATGTGTGTGTTTTTATTATTTTTGTCTAGTTTATTCTTCCTTTGCATTTTCTACTCTTATTTATTTCTTCAATGGTATTGATTTTTGTCTCCCCTTTTTACATTTCTTTATGCATTTCTGCCTCATTATGCAAATGAGTTGTGTGTCAAAGGGTGAACTTCTTGCCTATTGGTGGACCACTCAGTCCACAGAGGTCAACTAGACATGCACACATCAACAAGCTTGCTCCTCACACAGTCAGATGGCTTACTTCAGTGAACTAAGGTGTTTAACAACTGTATTTGAAGACAATACTACCAGCTATGTCTTACTTCTTCTCGCGTGGACGCTCTGACCTACAGAGTTTTAATTTATCCGACACACACTGACACAGAACTGCACAGAAGAGTGAGCTGTTGTTTGTGAGAATCACATGGTCAGATAGCCGCAGCTAAATCTGGAATGCACTCGTATTCGAGCCTTTACAGTAAATGCTCTGACACAAGTAGCTCGTTGCTCTGATGTTGTCAGCTCTGTTTGAACAAAACGTACTTTCATTGTGAAAATTCAACCAGGGAGTTGTGTTGGAAGATGCAGTTATGCAGCTATGAGGAGAGAAGTCCACTAGCTGCTAGGCTAATTTCTGTATTGTTTATGCCATATAAGCTAAAGCTCTTGAGCTAATAATGGTGACTATCAAATAAACTAATCTTGACAGTTATTAAGCAGAATTTTATGTTTTCTGTGTGGTAATGGAGTCAATTTAAAGTTAACTTCCCTGCACTTTACCAGTTGAAATGATTTAATGTAAGGCAGTTACTGTTCTTTTATGTCTTTTTGGTGCTTTTTGTCAGAAGACGGAGAAGAAGAAGAAGAAGAAAATCCCATCCCATTGTTACTGTGTGATTATAGAGCGTGGGATAAGAGTGGGTACTTTTAATACAGCCACACCCCTAATGTTACTGTGTAAATACAGGATAACAAGTGGAGAACATTCAAGATTTTTTACAACCGTCTACATAGCTTGTTCATCTTACGTACTGTGTAAAGAATGAAAATAAATTGGCCTACTTGGCTCCTCTCTACTTTATAATTTAAGATTAGCTATGTTTGACCCACCTTCATACATATGTGATATTTAGTGCTGAGCAACGATTAAAATTTTTAATTGCGATTGCTCACATGATTTTCTTGCAATTAATCGCGATTAATCACATTGTTACTCGCAAAATTGAATAATGAATTCTAAAGTAGTGTATTGTGCAATTTTAATTTAAATGTACTGCTATATACACAAAAGTGCAATAACGTGGTTTGCAAACACTTTAAACAAATAAAGTGCTTTTTACCAGCGGTATTCCCTTTACACCGTAGAAATAAAATATTTCTTGTGAATCTCAACTTAAACATTAATGTAATCAAATCAATTATCAAACCAAAGCTATTTGCCACTGCTAGGCCATTACCTTTTATCTACCTTTTTTCTACCTTTTACCTTTTATCTAACGCGTTAACGTGCCCACTCCTAATGATATTACTACATTACTGTATAACTTGAGAAAGGTAAGTTGTTTTGTCCTCTAACCTGCGTTTTTAATTGTCAACTGTTCCGTTCTGTTTACCAGCACTGTAACTTGTAGGTACCCAGAATTTCAAGTTTAATACTCATTCTATTTCAATGTACAACTGCAGTACTTCAATCTCAAAATACATACAGTAAAAATGCTAATTTCAAATCTTTATGTAGTCAGAGTTATCCTGAACTCAAATGTGATAGCCTAGTCGTTGACAGGAATTTTTGTAATGTTTTCCCAGAAAACCAAAATTAAAGAATTAAGTAATTTCCCTAGACACATGTAACATGTTTTATACTTCCTATGAATATAATCCAATTAATCTTATTTTCATACTGTATATACATTGTGTTAACACCTTATTTTGAAATTATTACGTTGTGATGTGTATCTTTGTGCAAATTTCAGTTGGGAGTTGCCAGAACCTGTAAATAAAACTGCGGGGCTAGAAGAGGTCTGGATGGCACCCTGCCCTGTGTAACGTTGTGAAGTTGGGTTTAAAGGGTTGGTTGAGAGTAGGTGGTGCCCTTGGTCAGTAAGGTACATACATCTGTGGCTATGTATTATTCAGTGGACTCTACAAGATAAACAGATGATCAGAAGACTGAAAGCCTTGAAAGGTTTACTGTTTTTTTGTTGTTGTTGTATAAAGACTGTTAGACATTATTAGAAATATGTGCAAGTGAACCACCACAGAAACAACACTGCTTCAAAGTTTTCAAAGTTGATGCCATTAAACACAATAATACCATTAACTTCTTGTTCTAGAATTGTAGATTGCTATAGGTTTATAGTCCTCATCTTTTTATATTATTTTCTTTTTTGAATCATGCGAGTGCCACAGCTTTTACCTTATTTTAAAATGTGTTTTGGCAAACCAAGTTGAAATTGTAGTAAAGCAGACAAACCAAGGTTCTTCTTGTATTCCTAGGTGAGTTTTAGGTTTTATTGACCTTGCATTAATAGTCAAAAGTTACTTATGGCCATATTTTGTGGACTATATAACCTTGGGGTTTTGTGCAGAACACAATTAGATGATATTTGGTCCAATCAAGATGTTCTGGGAGCACTATTCTTGATGACTTGTGTGAGCCCTGTAAAGTTTTTTGGTTTTTTTTACGATGAACTTGATGACTGATATGGAGATAAGGCTCTTTAAATTTCAGTGTTAATTTCTGTAACGACTGATCTCAGCTGATCCTATGAACCAAATCTTTTTATCATTCAGTCTGTTTTGTCCTTTAATCATTCTTTTTCTTTTGATCTTTGAAACTAATTTCATCTCTCTCTATGGAGCTTTGAAACACTGAGAATTAGGGTTGGTTCGGTTTCTGGTTTTGCCAGTCCAGTGTACAAGGTTAAACCGCTTTGATTTTTTGCAAACAGACTGAAAATGTAGCCTATCTTACCATCTGTGCCAAATGTGCTAAATCCAACTTGTATTGCATTGGTAATAAGCAATATGACAACGTGATTAACATAATGTTTGTCTCACACCATCACGTGAAATTACTTTCTTCTGAATAACTTATTTTTCCAACTGCTGTCTCTCGCCTCTCCCATATGCATCTCACTCACTGTTTCGAGTTGCATTGCTTATCGAAATGCACATATTTTATAAGTAGCATTATGTGAAATGATTTACAACACATGCAATTGGTCTGTGAGTTTCCTGTGCCCTCAAACCAGTACCGTAAAGGCTAGAAAAGCTGTGCTGATTTAAGTGTTCACGGATCACGGACTGCACCTGTTAGTGACTGAAGTTGGGACTAGTTGTTGAGACAAATAAAAACACAATGAGTCACTCAGTTGTCCTGATTGTTTTGCCACTACACTCGCATTCATGGGTTCTCATAACATTCCACTCAGAAGCAGCTGAATCTCATGCGACACGTGCAATGAGGACAAGGAGCTGGTCAGTGGTCTGGACGACTGGAATGAACTGGGCAGCGATGACTCAGTGAAGCTGGACAGCAGAGAAGCACGTCTCCTTCTTCTGGAAGGCTTTGCTGAGAGTGGTTCTGGAGCGAGGGCTGACCGGAAATGGGTGGTCCAGATCTTGCCAACAGGCTAGCTGGGTGAATGCCAACAGTTTGGTTGCTCTCTTGCTCCAAGGCAAGGTCCAACAAAAAAGAAGCCATAGAGCTGGATATCCAAGAGTCTTCAACTAGCTCGCGTTCTGGGGCTGCACCAGGAGCTGGTTAGCATGCTAACTTTAGTAAGTTCAGTATGCAACACAATACACAGACAACTTTGACATAATCCCAGTTACTTAATGTTAGATCATTTTTTGAATGTTTTAAACTAAAATTCTGGCCATATCTTACACATTGTACCTTTTTAATATCAAACCAGCTTGAAATTTTTACATTGGCCCAGACCTACTAAGAATTCTTTGGATTGTGTTTTTGTCCATTAGGTGTGCACTGCAGTAGCAATACATTCTCTCATAAAACATTTATTGAGATGTCCAGATTTGGTCTACTCCCTGTTGTGTCTGCTTGTTCTCATCACATATGGTCTCCCAGGTATCCACTAATTAAAGTTGATGAACTGTACTGAGTAAACAAAAGTGATTCTTTGTTGTTTTGTTTTATTTAAATTAGTAGTTTACAAAATGGAAAATATACCTGCATATGGTAGGGATCTTGAGACATTGTAGTGCTTATGTATGTTTGGCTTTTATTTCTGCCAGAGAGTGGTGACCAACTAAGGAATGGAGATGCATGAAATGCTGTGTACACATTCACACTGTCAGGAGGAGGAAATTTAAGAGGTATTTTGGGGAAGAAATGTATCGCTTTTGATGCCCTCATAGCCTTTGCCTTAGAATCACATGACAGGTTTTTTGATACAGTTAGGGGGAATGAAAACCTGCAAAAACTCATACATAAATAAGTGAAACAATTTAGCCTTCAATCGAAGGCCCCCATGAATACCCCCCAGTGAGATGAGAATACTTACTAATGAAGAAAACCCAACAGAATATTGTTCTAGTGGCAACAGAGGAAGCTCATTGTTAATCAGTCCTCACAGTTAACCCTGTTCCAAGCCATCGTGCCTCCAAGTTATCGGATATGGCTTCACCTCCTCCTGTTCGAAGGACAAGCTTCAGAATGTTGTTTGTACATAATGCTGGTACTAGGCTGTCAGACATTTAACTCTTGTTGGCGTTGCTTTGATAAGTTCCTGTTTATTTGTTGAACTAATTTTTATTGCTCAAGAAAAAATATTGACAGATGCAGCCATGCATCCCCTTCAGCCTGCACTGCATCTAGACTTTTTTAATTTGTACAGCTAACACATTCAGAATGTTATATAGTAGACAGTAGAAAGACGGATAATTTATTAGTAATTACATATGTGTAGTATATTTCTTTTGTCCTAAGCTCTTACACAGCCATTTAGAACAATCATCAGATCTAATGAGTCCTACAAGATGACTGATCCCTGTATAACAGATTTGAACCTATGTAGGACAGATTATTGCATTATTTGGCTTTCTGCAAAAGTGAATCAAAAAGTGTGAAAAAAAGTGTGTTCAAGAGCACAACCGCAGCTTTTCTGTGTAAACAGATTGTTAAGTTAATCCCATAAAATCATGATCAAGATTTTCAACACATTTTCAACTGTTATACTATGCATTTTGCTTATCTCATGCACAAACACAAGGACACACATGCATGTGCGCATATGGTAGACACAATACATAGTTCTGCCAATGGTTTCTCACTATGCCACTGATCTACAGGTGACGTTGACACACCAATACTGCAATGCACAAGTAAAGACAGGGAAAAAGAAGACTAGTAGAAGGTAAACATGAATGTAAATACTGTTTAGATTTAAAATACCTAAAACTGGCTTTGCAGATGTTTTACTAGGAAGGGAACTGCATTAGACACGTTTGTTATGCTGTTATCAAGAACTCCACAGGGCACCTTTAAATTTTTTAAACTTTGTGATTTTGGCACCGTCTATCTGGTCTCACTGTGTCTCTTATAAACTCATGACATTAGCAAAGTAATAATTATCAAGTTTGTTTTCAAGTGTTATTCCTGTAGCATTAGTAAGTGAGGACTTAGCTTTTATGTGTGCTGTATTACACATTCTGTGTGTATGCTTTAATGTGTGTTTTCGCCTTGCAAAAGAGAAAATTGAATGGGTAAATGTTCCATCTCCTGCCAATTTGACTGCCTCAGTAGTCTCTCAAGCAATAACAATGCACCTTCTCTTGATCTACAGTAAAATGTGTCTGCTGGTCCACTATGTGAATGTACATTGTGTGATTTATGCTGTTTATTTGTGTGTGTGTGTGTGTGTGTGTTTGCATGTGTGAATTATCCAGAATGACAGCTGAATGCAATGTGAGCCAAGCAGAGTTGACTTCAAAGATACCAACTCAGTGGATTTACTCCATACTGGTAGGCAGCTATATAGGTCAATATGCATCTGTGTGCACAAGACACACAAAGTTTTTTTATTTTTTACTGTTTGTGTGTATTCCGATGCAATCAAGTACAAGTGAATTTGTCATATATGAAATACTATTTCACATTTAAAATATTCACATAAATGTACAGTACATGTTGTTTTTTTACAGTGGCCCAGATGTGTCAGGCCAAATACAAAATCTATGAGTGTTGTGAGTTTTGCATTTGTGTTGTGGCTTTTGTATTTGCCCTGACACCTCTGGGTCACTGTAGTTTTTGGACATTTCACAAGTGAAATATTATACAAACACATATGCTTTATGTGTAAAGATGGCCTGGAGTCCTCTGTATAAGTAAAAATGTCATGTTTTTTGTTTTCTATTATCAGGTGAAAATAGAGTTTCTGTGGAGAGTAACTATTTTGTCTTAAGGGCAGGTGTAAGATGATGGTTGGGATCGTGGTTGGTATAAGTCTCCAGTAGAGGCAGTTCCCCAGCTGTCATGAATTCTATAGGACCTAGGTCTGTCTCTGTCAAAAACAATGTGGTAGCTGTCTATGGACCAGTCAAAGTTGTCATACACACGAAGAGAAGAGACCCGTGGTTATGTGTAAATCATGGCAGGAGCAGGACAGAGTGATGTGGAGGCTCCCAGACATGACCTGGAACTAGAAGTTCCACACAAGTCCCTTTACATGAGAGCTCACCAGGGACATGAGTCAAGTCCTGATTAATTGCCATAGGTCTCCTTAGGTCTCTTGAGTTAACAAGTAGATCTGATCAGGCGATGCATCATAGTCCTCATATTTTCTTCCACATTGCCTCAAATGGCCATTGCTGCATATGTTAAAATGTGACGCAGTAACAACTCAAAATCACTTATACCAGACTGGGCTGGAGTATTTAGTTAGGCCTGCCTAAGCCCCCATGACTATAGGACACGATTATACTGTAGGTACACACAAACAAACACATATGTAAGTATGCACTTAGACACAAGGTAGAGAGAACATCCACCTACACATTTCACACACACACAGGAATGCACAGAGAAAACAACCACTGGAGTCCAGATGGCCTATTCTTTCCACTTTTCCCTGCCATTATTAAATTAAGTATCTCAGGGAGCAAGAACACACAAGGACATATATGTACTCGTCCTTACTCTTCTCTTTCTGTCTTTCTTATGTACAGTATGTCTCCAAGATTTAAATCTCACTTTGACACACAATCTTTAATGTTTAGAGCAGAAATCTGAGTCCCTTAATACATGTACATGCACACACAGGGATGGGCAAAGATATACCAAAATGTATTTTTTTTAAAGATACCATATACCCTAAATTTAAGTACATCAAAATATACTAAAAACAGCCATGCCATGTATCAAAATAAATAACTATATTTAGTTATAATACCTTTCCTAGGCACCATGAAATTACTTCGTAAACCTTCTATCGGCCTATTTGAACAATCCCTTCACCAGGACCCTGACTCATTTCATTTAGTGGACAATGTTTGAGAGTTGCTTTTCTTTGCCTAATGAGTCATGTGGTCAATTTGACTGGCAGCCAGTTAACAGACTCAATATTCACATTTACCTTTTCTCGTACACTTTTCTCACCTTGACCTTCTTCCTGCCAGGATCAATTTTCTGTTCTGATCTCAACAAGTCTGGCCAAATTACTGAGTAGGCACCAATCAGAAGCAGCATTTTTGTAAGTCTCAGACCTGCAGCCCAGTGCTCTGTCATTCCTTGGAGGAATACTTGTGAAATATTCAGCCTTCTTTCAAGGTAATTACACATGAAATCATGTGAAAATTGTAAAAAGCCAGAAATAAATGAATCCAGAAGGCCCTAGAAACCACACCCGGATGTTTTGACTGTTGCTAAAAAATCTGAACAGTGGAAATTGAGCTGTTGAGGCGATTAAAAAAGCTTAAATCTGAATATTAATTATTTCAGGGATTCCTGATATCTGAACAGTTCAATGGGCATGAGAAGACCTGTGAAATGGCCTTTTTGAAACAGCAGAGATAATGAGGTCTGAAATTCACTGTTTCTGATGTATTAGCCGACTAACACAAGCTGGTTTCATAAACCCTGTATGAACATTTAAATATGAAACTGATAACACCAAAGTGCTTTAGAGGACAGTTCGAGAGGCGTGGTGGCTGAACATTACAAAGCTGACATCCACTAAGATTTTTTTTACTAACCATACACATGCCTGCAATAATATTGAGACAGATTTGATCTTATCTGGGTATGGAAGTTCAACGGTTAAGACAATGTTGTGCTATTCATCCTGTGGGAAACATAAGGTCTGTACTATATTTCATGGCTGTTTATCCGATGCTTGCTAAGAGATTTCACACAAAATCAGTCATTTGAATGTCATGGTGGAGTTCCCTATCACCTGACTTTGACGCCTTTCATCTGGGTACAATAGTGATTTATAAAGAACAAACTTATTCACTGTGTATGAAGACAATTACAAATGGAAAATGAGATCAACCAGAATCAACCTAGAACCTACTGTTTTTTTTGAAACCATCTTTCATAACCCTGATTTACTGGTTGATGTCTTACACTTTATCATTATGTTGTTCCCTGAACATACACACATTGGTTTGACTGTACAGCATCAACATTATGTAGATTTTTGCACCACTTTTGTATTACTGTACAGATAATCACCATAAAGCAGGATGTGTGTCCAGGTTTACTGAACCAAAACTAATTTTAAAAACACCACCCACTGATGAAAAAGACTACATGTATTAGGTGAGGTTGCTAAATCTGCTACCTCCATGAGTGTTACTATGCCAACCCTCGATTTTAGGCCAGAATAACAATATGGGGGCATTGGAAAGCTCACTACCAGTTTAGACATAATCACCCTGCCAGTTTTTTTCCCAAAATTGGCGCACAGTAGAGGAGCAGCTCTAATAGCCACTCAACAAATGTTGTGCTGATTGGTCATGCAGAGTCTTGATATTAAGCTATATCGCTTTAAAGTGGCAGGAATTGGAAAACTTGATATGGCGATCAAAGTAAATCTTATCCGAGTCTTGACAGCTGGAGAGAATATCTTGTGCTCAGTGCTCTGTGTTTGACTGATATGTTTCTGTGAAAAAGTCACTTGACACTGATACTCTTCATCAGGCCGTTACATTGGATCGTTGTCATCAAATGTGGCAATTTTCATGGATGTTTGAGATGGGAGGAATCTGATTTTACACACAGTCGATGTCCACGGCTTTGTGAGGCCAGCATGAAATGGGCACCAGACAGCTCAGTAAAGTTAAAAGATAAAGACTGATACAGATGTCAGTGCAAGGACAGCTTGGGAGCAATATGTTATTACATGTGATCAGACAATCGATGTGGCATACTTCAAGATGTTGCACAAAAGACAGAACTGCTTTCTTTGTTGTTTGTGCTGTGGGATTGTTCATCATATAGAATTGGTTATATGGGAACCTTCACTGTATGCAAAGTACTGAATTAGAAACAGAGGAGTGCTCTCTGTGGCACAGTGCAATGCAACACCTTGTATGATCTATGTATCTGTCTGCCTACAGCTGTCTTTCTTTCCCTTTTGAAAACATGATGCAACTTCACTCTACTATGTGGTAAGTTCAACTAAGCTGACATTTTTGTCTTCTATATGTCAGACTGGCATCGCGTCATCAAGCGGCAAACACCAAGGCCATGTTCGCTTTTGGGGGAAAAAAATAACAAATAACAAATAATCTAAAGAACAAATGAATCTAAATCTGATTTAAGGCATATACAATACCTGAATATTCACGGTTAGTGTGGTAAATAAATAATGCCGGTGACAATTACTACTGATGATAACTAGCTTGAGCGGGAGGCTCCATAAATACAGCCATACAGCAGCAGCAGCATCGTCTCCAACTATATCTCTAGCTTTTATCAGTTTGCTATTAACTAGGGCTGGGCATGTTAACACTTTATTAGTGCATTAATGCATTCATTAAGTAATGTCAACAATTATTTTATTATTTATTATTTATGTTAATGCAGTTATTATTATTATTATAATTATTATTAGTAGTAGTAGTGGTATTTTGAAAGTCCGTTGCTTACTGGCTCTGAATACGCGTACACTCGAACCGTGGGTCACAGGAAGGGCGGGATGTTGATCAGCCTGCAAATCATCGACCCAAACAAGCAGCGGAGGGAGTCTTCAGACGACTACGCTGGATAAATCGTGTGTGAAAAGTAGATAAACAAAAGCAAGACAAGCAATCAAATGCCATAGCGAAGTGGATAGCTACACACTGCATGCTGATTAATATTAGGGAAGATGTCGGCCTTAGAAACGTTCTTAAAATCACAAGTCGCTTGGCCCTACGGGGTTGCTCTGCGCTCCTCGGGTGAACAGGAGACAAGCTCTCCCCGAGTAAACAGCAGACGCTCTATGGATAGTAACCATGGCAATGGCTTCTGTGCACTACACTGCCATAGCCTTTTTAACTTAAGTTAAAATTATACATAACGTTACCTGATAGGCCATCTAGTTTTGCGGGGATGCTCTGCCATGTGAATTCTCTCCTGTTGATGTCCTACTTAACAGTAACTCTGGAAACTAACAAAGAGTGAGCATCAGTCTCTCTTCCAATGATTTGTGCTCTACGTCGCACACAAAAACTTCAACACAATTCAACTTCGGCAGCGGCTGGGCGACCACTTCACTTCACAGGGACACTTACTACTGAACATGGAATGTTTATGCTGCTCCCTGATAAAAGAAAAATGTTTCTGCTGATACCTGTTCAGCAAAAAAATCAAGAAAACAGATTTATATATGTTAACCTGTTGCTCATGATGCCTGTTATAATGTTATGATCAGGGCTCTGGACTCAGATGGTAACTTATTTTAGGCAGAGTTAAATAGCTTTGGCTTTATATTTGATTTGATTACATTAAGTTGAGATTTAAACCAATACTTGAGTAGTGAGAGTCTTAGTAACTTAAGAAAAAAAAAACAATGGGTCATTTCCCCTATTCTTTTATTTGATGTGGATGTGACTAAAATTATTTCAGATAGTCTTCCTCAGGTAAAGGTAAAGATGTGAACATAAACTCCAATATGTAAAGATTGTTTAAAAATATAAATGATTTTCTTGTTGTCCCAGATACTAAATTATGATTTGGCAAACAAATCAAATTAGGAGATGATTCCTTGATGTTCCATAATTTATTGCCTAGTAAATTCAGGTGTGTTCACTTCTTCACGTTAACTTGAGGAAGATCATCTGTGGTTGAAAAAATGTATCAGTCACATCCACATGAAATAAGTTTGTTTTTTTGTGTGCACATAATTTGGTCTGTCTTCAGGCTAGACCAAGGCTACACCAATGAGCATTAACTGCAGACTGCTTGTACACTGTTAGTTGGAAAATTTAATTAAGGCAGAAAGCAGGACAAGTTTTTAAGAATGATTTACTGTGTGTAGCTTTATATTATTAAACATACTCGCATTAACACAACAGACACTGCTCTCCATAAGATCAGTGTCCGCACAGTGTAGCCGAAAACCGCTGCACCAACATGGTCTCATCCCAGGGTGTCAAATATCAACGCTTTGAGATAGCCTAACTAAACGTCGGTGTTGGATGCCCTGTGATAAGGCTGCATGGTGCTCTAAAGCATAAGCCATTATTCTCGGCAAGTCATGTGGATGCTTGACTACGGTAAATTGTCTAAATGAATAATTAGCAAAGTAGCGCAATGAATGTATCCAAATGTAATGGAGTAAAAGTCATGATTTTTCTCTACTAAACTTCTCAAGTAAGATTAAAAGTATGATGTCTTAAAACTACTCTGATAAATACAATTTATTTAAAAAGGTTACTTGAGTATATGTAACGAAGTAAATGTAACTCATTACTACCCACCTCTGGCAATCAGTTTTCATTACTGTATTCTTTAAGTTGTTGGTTGACTTACTGTTTCTTGTTTATTTCTAACAGTTTGATCAATAAATGGTCCACTACACGCACACACAAATAAAATATTTTGCATACCAGACTGTAATAGTTGACGTATACAGTAACTGTATGGTGGAAGGTTTGAATCTATGGCAAAAATTTCTTCCCCATCTCGCTCTCTTCCTGTCTCTCTCTGCGATGGCTCATTAATGTGTGAAGCAGCCCCCCTGGTGTTGTCTCTCTATCACACTTTGCCTTGTTATCACCCCTCTTAATTGACCTGTGCTCGTTATCTCCTCTAAATTGGGGGCCTCTAAACCTGTGTTAACATGGGGGGGAAGAGAGAACAGAGGAGAGGTGTTAAGGGTGTGACCTATGACAGTGTATCTCCCTGGGGGGGTTCGAGTGATCTCAAGCACACACACACACACACAAAGAATGAGTGGAATGAAGAGAAAGGTAGAAAGGTGCAGACACATCTATATGCAAAGACACCCATGTCAGGCATTCTCACACACACACACACACACACACACACACACACGCAGAGTGACACATATAGACACAGACACTCTCAGCACCACACACAGATGTGCAATTATGCATGGGTCAAGTCAGATCTCCTCTTGTCAAAGGTAGGAAACGAGGGGTCACACTCTAAGAGACAGGATCAGAAGCAAAGGAGAAGCAGAGGAAATAAAGAAACACAGTTGGAAGAAAAGGAGTAGAAAGCCGGGGGAGAGTCTGTTTTGGAGAAAGAGACAGACTGGTAAATGTGAGACAGAGGGGACGATTATGACTTCATTTTTGAGTATAACAACAACAAGCCTAAAGTGTTCCACAATTAGCCACATGGCGGGTGTATTTTATTTACAGTATATCCAAACCGAATACTGTAAACCACAAGTCAGGGTTAAAGGTGAACTGAAATGGTTGACTAGTCCTTGAATTATATTGACTCTGAAAAACAATGCCATGATTGTCATGGGCAAGCCATGTCACTGCAATCAGCAATATAAATCTAAGTGGCAAGTCTTCAAAAGGCAGATGTGGGCTTGGTATGTTTGTTTTCATTTTCTAATGGGAATCAGACAGTTAATGCAATGACTGTCAAGTTTTCGGTGCAGTTCAGCTGCAGGTGTGTACACGTAGGGAATAAAAAAGATCTAAAGTATCAAAGAGGGAACAGTTTTAAATCACAAGGACACACCACAAGTGTACAGATGATGCTGCTCCTGCTGCCGATGATTCATGATCTGCTTCTCCTACTTTTGCAATTATGTTGTTACTGTGTTGTTAAGAGATAAAAGTACATCTGATCATCATGTGAAAACCAAAAAAGTAGCAAATCATAATTACTTCCCAAATTGCAATCTTAGATCCAAAACTCCTGTATTAGTCGTATCCTACTGTGTGCTGTGCATGTGTGTGGATGTGTGAGTGTGATAAGTAGTGTGTTTCTTTGATTGTTCCCTCTCTTACACTGTGCTCCATGGCAATCACTTTCACAGCTCAGTTGGCATCTGATTATCTCTCTCTCGCACACAGAAATACAAATACAGAAATACTCACAGATACACACGCTGCATTATTTGCATACTGCTTCCATCTTGAAATTGTTATTTTGGTAATCAGACAGACAGAGAGAAAACATAATTATGGAACTGGCTTCCACTTAGTAACAGCAAGGCTTTGTGAGTGTATGTGTGCGTGCATGTGTGTATACCGATAAGTGCTGTGTTTCTTCTTCAAAATTGTGTTGCAGAAAATGTCAGGAAACACTGCCTAAACAAAAATTAGGTCTCACTTGTAAATGAACCTCTAAAACACAAAGTCAAGCCAGACTACTTCCACGGATTGAACTACGGAGTTAGTTTGAAAAAAACACTTTCTTCAATGGTTGTGGTCGGACATGATGCAGGTTTGTGCGCACAAACACTGTTCTGATCAGATCAGGATCCTGAGGAACTGTAAGATCTCAGTGACAGGAATTATGTCTAGTCTGGACATGTAGAATGTCACTGAGCATGTGCGTCTTATTCATCAGGGATCCCACTTGCACTTCATGTGCCCATTATTTCTCATAACATTGCATTTGCTAAATATTTGGTCCAATCCTAATAAATTTAGTACAGGAATATTGAAGTGGGGCTGTATGAGCTACTTATCCATAGTCAGGCAGAAGTAGCACTTTACCTTGCTGTCAGACAGCCATTTCCTTTGTAAGTATGTGTTCTATGAGTTTTTCTCAACCATAGAACTTCTGTATTCCTACGCATATGTGCAAATTGTCTGTGCACTCTATAAAGGAAATGCCTGTCTGACACAAGATTAAGTACCTTATGTTCTAAATATAATGTACACTTGAGCTGATATTGTTTTTTTGGTGGACTTTCATTTAGGTGGCTAAAATGTGTTTTTCTGCTGACACCGTCCACAGCAGTACTATGCTTAGCTAGTGTGCCAGTACAACTCTCTGCTTCTCCAAACTTTTTAGACAGAATAGTGTTGAGAAAACAAAACTAGAAATACCACCACAAAGCTCAAATGTAAAACAAAAACATACAAATCAAATATGACTAGTTATGAGGTGGCACAGGTGGTAAAAACAAAAGAGTTGTACAATTATGTTGAGAAACTAAATGAAACTAAAAAAACATCTGTAGTCTATAGTCTACTGTATGCCTCTCACAAATCTACTCCAGGTAATACACTGACGCCATACAGCCCCAGTTAAAAAATCCTGAACTATCCCTTTAGGGATGGTGACTATTTGAGACACGTGACGACAGCTCTTTACCACGCGTGGTGCAATTTCAGCCAAATATGATCTAATTCTCCCATCTGTAGTGTTAATAGCGGAATCATCACTTGTCAATGGCCATGACTCACTAACTTTAAATCTCATGTAAAAAAAGGGCCCTGGCAGGATTTAGTCCTGCAAATATCAATGTGGATAATGTACTTCATTCTGACAATCTTAGAGAAAGTGCAACACCAGCTACTGAATGAGAGAGTGAGACAGATCCACCTTTGAAGCCCTTGATAAAGAATCGAACAATGCACACCAAAAACTGAAAAAAAACATCTGCCCAGTACAGCACTGAAGACGTCTTGATGAAGTGGATTTCATCAAGAAAGCACTAAACAAAACAGGAGAATTTTCTTGAAGAACAAAGGATGACAACCCCACAACACAGGAAACAGAAAACAGATGGGTGAAAAACCTGTCAGGGAACTCACCCAACCAGAGCAAGACATTTTGGCCAAAGGATTAAACTTTGACATCACACCATAGCAGTTACCGATAGTGGACATCATCACAGCTACTGAATCAGAAATGATTAGAAACAGAAGCAGAACAGCTCAGGCTGAAGGTATCGGCAGCCCTTTCTAATTCAAAAGCACCCCCTTCCAACCTCACCATCCAAGAAAGGAAGGCTGTGACATCACTGGCAAGGATCAAGACATCACTATCCCATCTGCTGACAAAGGAAGATGCACAGTGGTCCACAGCGGACTACAAGGACAAGGTCAACACACCACTAATGGACACAAACACATATGAGACTCTGAGGCGAGACCCAACCAGCGGATACAAGAAAAAGCCCATAGCATGTCTACAACAACTACAGAAAGAAAACACCATTACCCATGAACAATATTACTGTTTGTATCCTGGAGAAGCCATTCCTTGCATATATGGACTACCCAAAATACACAAAGAAGGAGCCCCACTCAGGCTTCTTATCAGCAGCATTAACTCAAACAAACATCTATCATTTTAGCCCCCGTGGTTGGTAACACACCTCACCACATCCAAACCTCCAGGACTTCGAGAACTAAAACTGGACAGACATGAAACCACAGTGTCCTGTGATGTGACTTCCTTGTTAACCTGCATTCCCACCATGGAGGCAGTAGAAACTGTAAGTAAACGGATATTACAAGACACCCATGACAACAGAACTAGCCTCAGCTCTGACCAGATCGAGAAGGGTCTGGCTGGGGACTGTGGAGGGGAGCATGGTGTGAGCGAGGGGCGTGAGCGAGGGCCGTGGCATTAGCACGGGTTTTGGTGTAGGTCAAAGTTCATCAGACTAGAAGGTGGGATTTGTAGAAGACAATAACAAAGTAATGATGCATCAGAAGCAAGAGGTAGTTCATCACAACTCAGTGCAGCAAAAGATGAATTTATGATGATATTGGACAGCATTTTGTTAATGTTAGTCCAAAGTTTTATGTTCCTATAAAGATCCATACCTCATTTTTTTATTGTTCTGTGCTTTTTTAAAATCTTGTTTTATTATATTGTGGTATTTTATTCTGTTTTATTTATTTTATATGCAACATTTGTGGACATCCTCAATAAAGAGATGCACCAATCGTGCTGGTTGTGTTAATGTCTTTGGTTTTCTATTTGTGCCTGCTTACTATGCCAAAATGCAATGGGACTGTTAACTGGTGATACAGCTTGCCTTTAATATCCAGCTTTCACTGTTTATGTGGTATTAAAGGAACTTAATAATATATTATATTATAATATACTATTTTATATTATCTTGTCAGTAGTAATATTAACAAGAAAAAATAATAAATATTGTACTACTTAGTCAATCTTTAAATCGCTTATTATACTTTCTTACTTTAACAGTTAGCTTGTGGAATTATATTTTTATTTATTTTAATTTTTTTAATTATACTTTATGCTAATGTTATAATTCAATGTGTATATGTATAATAATGTTTTGTAAATAAAGTTTTTATTTAAAACTGAACTACAATGTCCACACATGCGTGGTACAAATTGGGTGGGAATAAGTATGCGCTTGTGCAGAACAGGCCATACAGAAAGGTGCTGCGGCTACAGCATTTGATGATGCGGTTCCTGAATTGAGACACAGTACTGTGAGGGGGGGTGGCTTGAGCCAGTGGTGTGGCGTGAGCTGTGCTACAGTCCGCAGATGGACTTTATTGACAAGATCGGTAAATTACTCGACCTCTGTCTAAACACCACCTATTTCCAGCACAACGGAGGATTCTGCAGACAGAAGCACTGCTGTGCCTGATGTGGCTAACATATACATGGAAGAAATGGATAGCAAAGCACTCAACTCTTTCAGAGGAACAGCACCGAACCACTGGTACAGGTATGTGGATGACACTTCGGTCAAAATTGAAAGCCATAACGTGCAATTCTTCACAGAACACATCAACTCCGTGGACAGTAACATCAAGTTCACCCAAGAAGATGTCCACAACAACAGTTTGGCCTTCCTGGACTGTGCTCTACACATTGAAGAAGACAGGAGCCTGTGGTTTACAGGAAACCCACACACACAGACCAATAGTTAGTTTTCGATTCCCACCACCCACTGGAACATAAGCTAGGGGTCATCAACCCTACGCCACAGAGTGGACAACATACAAACAAGTGCACAAGCCAGAGTGAAGGAACAGAACCACCTGAAGGGTGCACTTACAGCCTGTGAGTACCCAAAATCTGTGTCTGAGTACCAGAGAAACTCAGGAGGAACCCAAGAACACGCTAAAACAGATACTGGTACACACACCTGGTAAGACCGCAAACCCAAACACAAGAAAAGCAATCTAGCGTATGCAGTGAGGAATGCACAGAACTGTACAACCATTACACAAACGCATGGCTCAACACAGAAGGACTAACTCCTCAGGTCAAATCTCAGCAGTTTACTTTTAACTGAAGGATAAAGGACACTTGTTTGAGGATCACCAGATCCACATTTTAGACAGAGAGGATGGATGGTTTGAAAGAGGTGTCAAGAAAGCCATTTACACCCGGGTCTACACCACCACTTATCCCCCACTTACAATGCTGTCCTTTCATCACTTCCCAGGAAACTCAACAAGCATTACCTCTTGGCCTCAGGTGAAGATGCCGATTGTTCAGACTTGGCCACGGTTGGTTGTAATGACCATACCGACTGTTGTTACAACAACCTGGAGCACTAACGAACCAGCGGTATCGATGATCTTGGCAAACGACCCCACAGAGGTAGTTTCTCTACTGGTCATTTCAGAACTGAAGAAGTCTCTTGGATGAGGGACGAAACGTCTTCCAGTATCTCCAACCAAGTCCAGTGGCCCTTGACTTTAAGCTTCTTTGGATAACTATGACCTGGATGACTGAGAATCTTTACAGACATCATTCTGACAAGGTGACAATGGTCCATCATGAAACACATGGATCCATCATCTTTTAGAAAAGCTTTACATATGGATATGTAATTGATGTCAAAAGATGAATCTGGCTAACAAGTCAGTCTGTACAATCACTCAAGTGTCAGTGTTCACATCTTGAGAATCATCACTACGCAACAATCACAAAGTGAAAATTATTGTACGATGATCTGCATTTTTTGCCTTGTTCTTCAACACAATTTGCCGTCATGGTTACTTAGGGGTGACAAGTCAAGGGAAAGAACTTGCCCTGCTTAGACACTTCTGGTCTTGATGTATAAAGGTGTCTGTAGTTTTGAATATGGTATTCATTACAAAGCATCATGTGCTATGCATTTTGGTAAGCTAACATTTTAACAAAATCTAATTGTGTTGAGGTTCTACCAGGGATCTTTTTGAAAAATTCAGACATGATTTTTTTGTAGATAAAGGGAAAAAAGTCCTGGCCCTTGCAATTAGAAAATCACAATTTTAATTTCAAATTGTTGAGCACTAACTTATTATTCTATTTGTTAATATCACACTTCTGTGTTACCTATATATTGACTTAGTGGTTTTATTCATGAGTGTCATTTAGACATCTTACCCAACTTTTATGTGCTTGGTCTGTGTGTGTGTACCTCTCCATGCTTGTGTGTTTTAGTGGCTTAACTTTCCTGAGCAATAGTTTCTCATGGTTCATACCTTCTCAAGGTAAATTTTCGCTTCACTTCACAGACGCTATAAGTAGTAAATAGGAAAGTATGAGAGGTGATACTCAGTTGCAAATATATACGCACATAATAATGTGCACTCCTACGCACACACTCACAGACATGTTGAAAGGACAAAGAAACCATTCCAGACTCTTTTGATGATGCAGCAAAAACTGTAATTGATAAATGGGTAGAGAATAATATGCTTCACACACACACAGGAACACACAAACGCGCACACACACACATACACACATCTTGTCTCTTAGTGTGTGGTGTGATTACGGCTATGGTGATTTGCTTTCAGTGACAGTCATGATGGCCCAATTACCATCTCGTCTCCTCTTCTCACACCTCCTCCTCTCGTTTCCTCCCCTTGTCCTCTCCTGTCCAATTTTGACAAGGCTGCTACAATATCTGTCACGTGTCCCATTGACCATTTGGTAAATTGGTCTGTCTTGTCCTCCCTCTATGTTTTTATCCCATCACCGTGCTCCTTTGCTCTGCATCTCCAGGCCATTTGTCGAATAATTCAGTATTCATCTTTCATTCAAGCGTTTGGTAAATATTACACTTCTTTCTGCCATTTACTGAATGATTCTCATAATATCCATTTGCCAATACAACCTCATAATCATCTTCTCTTCTCCATTTCTCCTTTTTTCTCTATCTCTTTCCCTTGCTTCCCTCTCCAGCCCTCGCTCTGTTGCTTACCATATCATTTCCACTACCTCTCGGCCCGCTATTAGTTGTTTAATAATCATGTATCAAGGATATGCATGTATATCCATTGACAATTTTTTGCAGTGGTGATAGGGAAATCTATTACACCCTTGAGGGTGTATGTGTGTGTGTCAGAGAGAGAGGAGATGGAGCTAGCTATTTATTTTGTGAAGTGCTGACTGCAGGCTGACGAGAAGTGATTGTGTCTTGCGGGTTGTGTTTGTGTGAAAGTGTACATTTGTGTTCCTGTGTGTGTGTGCATCTGCCAGTATTTGATGATAATGTTTGACAAAAGCTGTAAGCTGAAACATAGTGTGAGTGCAGTAAATACGCCCTGTGTTTAAATTGCACATGATTGGATTTTGTTTTGAATTCAACTGAAATAAATATAACACTGACCCTTTTACAGTTTACCTGTGAAGCTGTGTCTTTTAGCTGAATAAAAAAAAAATCACATTTTGGTACAGCAGAAAGTAATTTGATACAAAATAGGCCATTTTCTGTTGGTGATGTGTTAAACAATGTTGTTACAGGTCCAATCCAGGACTGCAGGAGAGCACTTTCTGTTGATACTTTCACCATGGTGCAGGCTTTGTTTGTTTGTGAGTTCAAACACTACATGATAGTTATTTTTCACTTTCCTCAACTTACAGACAGTTTTCGGAACATATGTAAATCCAAACCAATTGAAATTAGAATGATAAAAACAAATATCAGTACTTATGTTGAACAACAGCATCATCAGTCATTGGCAGCAGCATCATGACTCAAGTCAACCACACTTTATAAGATAAAATACAGTACCATCTTTCTCACCTATAACATGTAGGACAAATGTAACAGCTCAAAACTGAACACGATACACATTACAATTCAAGTCAGAACATAAAGCAAACACAACACAAGTGAATAATGTGTATATATATATATATAACAAACACTGAACAGCCCTGGATTATTTTCTCTGCTGCCTTAAAATGTTTGTGATGCCTAATCTAGTTCTTCTTAACATTCTGAGTTGTTACAAGTGACAACAAGCTGATCCCATGATCACATTTCTATTAATATTGGATCAATGTCTGAGGTCATCTGCTAGCTTAAAAAATGAGATTTGTGACTCAAGGATCATATCAGCCCATAGGCATCGTCATGTGAATTATAGATTGGTTTATAAAGAAACCACTTTTCACAGAGACAATACACATGGAAAAACACACAGCCCTATGTTAATAATAAATGTGATTTATTCTGCAATATACCACATTCCTTCAGCTCTGTCAATCCATCTTAAGGCCACGAGAAATGATAATTTTCATTATCCAATATTCTCTTTATTGTTTTTATTCTGTTGTCTTGTTCATTATTTAGACTGTGAAGTATCATAGAAAATTTGAAAAAAGCCTATCATAAACTAAGGTGACATTTTCGCTTGCAATGCTTGTTGTGCCTGACAAACAGTCCAAGACACAAATATATTGAATTTACAGAAATGTAAAAAGAGAGAAAAACAAGAAATTCTCACATTTCATATACTGGAGTCAACAAATGTTACGGCGTTATTGCTCTAAAAGTCTATAAACATTGACAAGTTTTATTTTATAATAATTAAGTGATATTTGTATGTATCTTATCTCTTTTTTCTCTTTAGAGTATATATATCTAAAGCTTTTATTCTCAGCAGCTTGTTCATATTACATTTTATTAAATATTCTAAGGTTCCAAAAGCAAATATAGGTTTGTACTTTTGACATGATACACCCACAGAAAATATGCGCAAAAACGTTTTAACAGATTAATCGGTTCAGACTCTGACTGTTATCCAGTGAGGGCCTGCAGCATGACTAAAATATGAAAACACACAACTTTTAGCATTGAAGTGTGATGTGTGTGGAAACATGTGACCCATATATATAAAATTATGAGATTAAATGTGAAGCAACCTTTTACAAATCGGTCATTTGGAATAGGCTTGTATATGTGTGGTCATGTTGTGTGTATGCGTGAGTAATTTACAAGGAATATGGTACCATGCACTGCCGACAAGGGTGTCACATGGGAGATGCGCGGTGAATCAGTCCCAAAGCTCTAGTGTCATTCTGTTCTGCATTTATTTCTGTGTGCGTGAGAGAATTTGTGAATATATTGGTTATGTCAAGAAGCCTCAGCCAAAATACCAGTGCATGAATCAAATCTTATATCTTACTGTCTGGATGTTTGTATGTGTCCTGCTGAAGCATGCACAAGTCTAATGCGTCTCTGCAGGTTAAGACACGCCAGATACTTACCGTGTCGAGAGTCTCCAAACTAGTGTCACTGTGTCTCATTAAAAGAATGCCGCTAAGGTGTCGAGCTATGTGTCATTATGAGGATGGCTGAGAATGGGCTTGAATGTTGATTCACAAATGAGAAGCCAGGCTTTGTCTAAGGAGAAAATCTGTTCATGCTGATGTCAAAGTTCACCGTAGTATTACCAACAATGTTGTAACCTATTCATTGTAGATTTTTTTTTACATACTGGCTAAGTCTTTGTAGAAATTGTGGCTGTATATCGGAATTCAAATGTCCGAATTTGTTGTGTCAAGACTTTTTGATAATTTCTCAGAAAAAAATATTACAAAACAGATATTCCTCATATAAGCTAACATAGAGTTTTAGTAATTGTGTAACATTTTGCAGTAATAATAAAAGTAATAAGTCTCAGTCCACTGCCTGCCTTTACCACAGCTTGCACTCTGACTGGCGTTGATTCCACAAGTTTATGAAAAATATCAGTATCCACATTATGCAAGCAGTCTTTCTTGGCACATCGCAGTGAGAGTCTTGTGATGTTACTGTAGCTTTCACCTTTTGCCTTTTCAAATATTCCCAATGATGTTCTGTGAGGGCTGATGTCTGGTGACTGTAAAGGGAAAGGCATGCATGTCAACACTCTTTGCTCTTCCCTCGACTTCAAACAGACCTGGCACAGCGTCACTGCATGTTAAGCACCATTGTCCTGCTGGAAAATAAATCATTTTCCACACAATTTTAAGCCAGAAGGTATGGCATACCTCCGAAGAATAGAGTGGTGCTTCTCTTTGGTCAGTGTGTAGTTCATCCTGTGCAAGTTCCTGAAAAGGCAAAACATCCCCACACCTGAATATTTCCACCACTATATTTAAGTGTGGTCTTCGTGCCCATGAGTGTTAACCTCTGATATGGAGCTAGGTTAGCCTGGCATTGCTTTGGATGAAAATGACTTATGAAAATATCTCTAGTGTGGGTTGTACTACCACTGCACAAAGTTTCCAATGAGCTGCATTTTGGAGCTTAGATAGTTTAGAGTAATTCCGCCCTGAACTCTTCTTGTGACATCATTTGCAATCAAATGAAAGCTGTTCAGATGCAATTTGTTTAAATCATTAGAGCTTACAGCAATACAATGTGTAAACAAGCATATTAAATTAGTGAATACTTGAAAATAAGCATACAAGATGTGATCAAGATATACAAATGCGTTTATGAAGATTTAGATTTGTATCAGTTCATAGTGTTTCAAAAAGAAGAACTTGTTTAATAAATTGTATTTTTAACAAACAATGAAAACAAAGCGATTGGTTGTAGGAGACTTGTGTTGAACATCACTGTATGTGTGCAGAATATTGTTTTTTATTTCTGATGGCAATCATTTCCTAATACAGTATTATAAAAGATAAAATTACCTTACTTGATCAGAATCTGCTCCTCACAGAACAGACATTATTTTTTCTCGCTGTGATTAGGTTTGATGGATTCCAGGAACAGAGAAATGAAATGTCTCACCTCTGACAGTCTGACCTAAATTTGCCTGTTGATGCCTACGGCATTGTTGCAGCAAAAAAACAACTAATTTCAGATGATCATCTTCCTCCATCCATGGATTCTAGCTAACTGTAGAACAAAAGTGTTGACTGCCAACAGTCCAACACTCCCACACACAGTGTCAGTCTGTGTTCCGATGGCTGTTTCTCCTTAAGTTACAGTTTGCTAATAATATAGAGACAGAGGTACAAAAACAACATTGCCAAAAAATAACTGAATATGAATCATGGGCTTCCAAGTGACTGAGTTTGACACACAAGTCAGTGGTTTATGATAAGTTGGAACATGAGTTGGAATATTTCTTGTTCTTTGTAAGTAACAATTCAGTTTGCAAAAATACAATCTTTTTTACACCTTTAGTCTTGGCTGTTGCAATAGTAATAGTGTGCAGTAATATCATATATATCATGGCAGCAGTAGTAACACTGGTTTTGATTGGACGCACCTTTCAAAATGAAGTACGTGGTGAGGTTAACATGAAACGCAGTGCTTGTAATGTATGCAGTATGATGTGCTGAAGCATTTCACATATCTATTTTAATTGCAAATTCCAGAGAAATAGATTCCACTTATTTTTAATATGTATATTCTTACATCTTATTACCTGTGAGCAGCTAGTCACCCACTCGCTTATTTTTCCTGATTAGACCTCTACTGTGATCTGTGCTGTACAGTGTGTACAAAGTGTGTGTGCTGTACAGAGTGTACAGTTTGTGCTTGATTGACATCTTCCTCACTCTCCTTCGAGTTTTAGTGCATGGCCACTTTTCATCATTGTTTTTTAACACAGGTTTGGTGACCTTATGCTACTCCTGAGAGATTGACAGGCTTGAATCAACATAATTAATACACTGATTAATTAATACACTGATACAAGAAATTAATGATTACCCCCCATGCTTCTGAAACATCACAATTACCAACTACCTCACTAGCAGGGCACTATGATTTGGGATCATCAGGTGTAAAGGAAAATGTTTCTAAGGTGGTGTAATGTTGGTGAAGACAGACACCTACTAAAGAAAGAGAGAAAGGGCAAGTTAAGGAAGGTCTTGGAATGGAAAAAGCTGAATGTTACTGTTTGTGTTGTGTGTATGTGTGTCGGAGGTGGAGAAAAACAACGGAAAGGAAAAACCAAGTTGTCTCTTGTCCGAAATGTTGACAGATTAATATTGCATCCGTATCTTATCTGTTTTCTACTTTGGCAAACTGTGTGTAAGAATGTGCATGAAGTAAAGCCCAATCTTTGTGCTCTTTCACATTACATGCTCAGTAAGGGGTGTTTAAGTTTGTGTGAGTGAGTGTGTGTGTGTGTGTGTGGTCATTTGAAAACCTGTCTCAAGCTTTTTAAGCCAATAAATCTTGTTACAAGGTGTTTGTGTTTGTGTGTGTGTATGTGTGTGTGAGTGTGCCCGCCTCTCTATCTGTGCATGAATATGGTGGTGTTTGTGCAGACTCTTTCTACAAGGTGTACTTACAAACATACAGAGATCAAAGTAACTTCACACATCAACTATCACATAAAACGGAAGCACAGTAGGGTGGAATCAACTTAGCAGGCTGGGCTCTGCAGGGGGTCACCAGATGCTTGTTCTGGGTTGTAAGAATATTTAAGGACATGGGCAGACATCTTATTCTTAATGGTGACCTATTATACTGCATTTCCAGCCCTATATTGTAGTTTTGTGACTCCTGTATGGCAGCTTTGTATGATTCAAAATTTAAAAGTATTTTGTAAGTATTCTTATATTGGCCCATCATGGCCCTCATTTCAGCCTGTCTGAAACAAGGTGTATGCTCCTGTCACCCCTCAAAGCTCACTTACTTCTGATTGGCCAGAAGTAAGTTTATGAGACTGTTGTTGGCCCGAAAAAAGAAACTGTATTCATTCTTATTTAGTGCTTTATTCTTCAGGAAAACCAAACAAGCTTAGTTTTCCTTTACAACCAAAAAAGCACTTTCTCTTTCACGTTTTGAACAACTTTAATTTCAAAAACAGGAGTCTTGTCCTGCCCGCAGGGGTATAGACAGTTTGCGCACAAATGGCCATATATGGAAAATCAGCTCTGTATGACATCATAGGAGCTGAGATTAGAAAAAAAGTTGAAACCAGAGCAGTGAGAGATCTGAGGTTTTGGCTTACAGGGATTTTTAAAAAATAAATTTACCTCATTATTTGAAGCTTTGGCCACATTTAACATGAACATCCAACACTGTAACATTATAGATATGACAGAAAATCATAAAAGCATAAAATGTTCTTTAACTGTGCTCAGGTCCATTATTTTTCAAGATCGTGATATAGTTAAAGAAACTCCTATACACTAAGGTGCAAATCAGTGAATTTGTCATGACATAAATGCTATGAACAGCAACTTAATAGAACTGCCAGACTGTCTTATGTTAGTTTTTCTGTTATTCCCTAATTTGTTTTTGCTGTTAAACTAATCAGTCTAGACACTGATATTTAAGTTCATATAATTAACTTCACTATCAGTGCTGTTGTGTGTTCATTGAAAAGCATAGGTTGTGATGTTTGTAGTTTAAATGGTATGCCATTGCCATTTTTTGTAATATAAAGCTTAATCAGAGTCAGCAATCTGCAGAAAGTCTCCGCAGCATCTGATTTCTGCATTGTGATAATTTGTGTATGTTGTTTTTGTGTCACTGTAGCAAGTGTGTGTCCCTCGACAGTCTTCTTGCTCTCACAGATTTTCAGTTTCTGAAATATTTCCCTGCAGCAGTCAAACTGAATTCTAATGTACCAACTGCTATATGATCATGGGAATGGTAATCAAACAGTTGAATAAACAGAATATGCATGGAAAACATGAAAGAAAGCTTGTTTAAAATGACTGTAAATGAATCTGTATATCTGCATAGATATATACAAAGAACTTAAATGCTAATACATGGGCTAATAAGTCCAAACAAAAAGCAGGCATTCACTTTAAAATATACTTTAATGGATAAATTAGTACATTTCTATATGTGATGGTTAATGTTGTGTGACAAATTACTACAGTAGGCACATTGGTTATGATATCAATGAGCTCATGCAGCGGGGGGTTGGGGGCATTCGCAAATTTGAGCAATGTATAATTTTTCACTTCTGGCAGACCTGCCGTCATCTTTTGATTGTGATCTTTAGCTTTTTTTTCATTTTGAGAGCTCTCATCTACCTCTTCTTTTTATGTAATCACACACGTTGTCATCGTTGCATATAAAAGTGTTAGCCTTCTTTTTTTAACACAAACACATATGCTTTGATTACTTTACGCTTTAATGAAATGTATGGGGTTGATTGTTGTTATGTTGCATGTATGATGCTATGCCAATAAAGCTAATTGAATTGAATTGAGTGTTTATCTGATTCGGATCGTCACTGTTTAATCAGCCCACCTACTAGGCTCACCTGTCAAACACCAACGCAGCGTCACTGATGGCCGAATAGTCTTTTTAGATTCACTGAGAGTTTATAATCCAATGAATACGGTTACATCTGTCATGTCAGGCTTTGGTTGGCTTCACTGTTTTAACTGTAGCTTACCCCCTTGAGAAAAGCAGCTGAGGCTGCCTAAATCCACAGAAGGATTATGGGAAGTTCTCTTAGATGTTTGGGTCAACGTACCTGCTGAGTTGCTTTAAAAACTGTTTTCAACTATTTTTATATTTTATTACTAACTAATTTTATTCTTCTTACTCAGCTGTTTATGTTTCAGTTAATGATTGTGTTTCAACCTACATAATGAATTTATGATCATTAGCACCTGTTTGGTATGATTGCTTAATCATACACCTGACGATATGACTAAAAAACAAGTAGGTACAAGTGTACCTAGAAGAATTGATGTTGTTTTGGAGGCAAAGGGTGGTCACACCAAATATTGATTGGATTTTGATAATCTATTAAAATCTCTATTTTTAAACACTGGCTAAGAGAGTTCCATCCATCCATCTTTATCCGCTTATCCAGGGATGGGTAGCGGGGGCAAAGAGAGTTATCCTTCACAAAATTAAAACTACATCCAGTCTTTACTTTGTGTCAGCTCACTAGTGATGAAGCTTCTCCCACAATAGAACAGCTCCCCGACTACCTCACATCACTCTCTTCCCACTTACTTCTACTCACTTTACTTATTCTTCACAAAAAACAATACTCTCGCCTTACACAAGATCATATTATGTTTCTTTACTGTATCAGTTTACTCTGACATCTGTCAAAGGAATACTGGAAAAGCACCAAAGCCTTGTATTTTTGTATTTCCTCATATTTGGAATATACTGTATTTTTAGTCTATATTTTCATTCATTATTCACAAATCACTCTGGATTAAGTGGATGCAGTGAAACACTGCAAATGTAAAAACATAAAACCCAGGTGTCAGAATTGTTTAAAACATAACATGTGGGGACCCAGACTGAGTAGTCTGTCACCTTTGGGCCTATAGGTTCATTAGATGATACCACATCTCTTCTCACATGGAGATTCTTGGGAGTAAATGTTGTTTCCCTGGCTCATTAAAACATATTAGCACTCGTGTCATTTGGGGACCCAAACTGAGCAAATAGACTCTTACCCTGGGAGCCAGGCTCATTATGACATACTAGTACTCCTGTCATGTGGCAGCCCAAAATGAGTGCATGTATTCCGTCACCCTGGGACCAAGTCTTATTAAAGCATATTAGTACCTCTGTCATGTGAAGATACCAAAATACAAACCATTTTGGGGAGTGACTTGAAGTTTAAAAACAATGAGACCCTATGTTGCTCATAAGAGAGCAGCAACACTATCTCCTTGTTCAAACTCTTATGGACTTTTTTCCCCCATCAGTCATCCTGTTGCTAATAGCGCAGAGAGAGGGCTGGCTCAGAGGTCATTCAACCAATCGGCATCTAACGCTGTAAGTGGAAAGCGGCATGATTATCTCTTTTTCTTCTCGCCATGATGCCATCATGATTACATCTTTCTCTCTCTCCAACCTTCTTTGATTATCTTTGTCTCTCTCTCCCTCTTTCATCCTGTTCCTGTCTCACTCCCTCTCTTTCTTTCTCTCTCACTCTATGGTTATCTCTTTATGCCTCCCATCCTCCATTTCTTTCTCCCTCTCCCCCATCTTTCATTAATCACTATGTCATTCTCCTATAGAAAATGTAGTTAACAGACAGATGACTGCAATCAGCTTCAGTTCACCCTCGGGTCAGTCAGCACATGTAGTATTTGTGTGTGTGGTAGCATGCACATGTGAATGCATGCACATAAACCAGTGTGCGCGTGTGAACATGCACATGCATTCTAGTGTGTGGTTGTGTGTATGGTTTGATTTACTGTACCAATGAATATGTGAATTCCATGTGTGTGAGTGTTATGGTGTCCATACTATGACAGTGATTGAAACATAGCTCTCTTCTCTTCATAAACGGTATGTTAATTCACAGTTCTATTAAATTCCACAGTAGATTGGATGGCATATGATCTGCATATTGCAGCAATATTATTTTTTGCCAGCGTTTTGATGAAACCCCCTCTCATCTATATCATAATTGAAAAGTTATTCAGAGGAGTATTAAATGTATAGAGCCCCTTTCATCATGCCAAACTGTGATGATATATTGTAAAATGTCAAAAAACCCAACCATTGTGTTAACCAGTTTTCACAATTTAGACATGGGAAGAAGGTTTGGAGATGCACATTCTGCAAGGAAATAATTAGAAAAGAGAGGAGTCAAAGAATGGAAAGAAGAGGCTCACGGGAGAGAAAAGAAAAAAGAAGGCAATAAAGACAAAGGGGCAAAGAAGAGAGAAGACTTTCAAAGAAGGGGGAAAAGCGACATGGAGAGAAAGATAAAAGAGAGGAAGGGAAGAAAGGAGCTAGGTCACCAAAATCAGCCTGGTGAATCACGATCCTTAATTTAACCCTGCAACTTACATTTTGTGATCCTGACAGTGTGGTCTTCTGTGACAACAGCTTAAGTGTGCAGTCATGAAGGACTCTAATTGGACACACCAATATATGGTCTGATGATCACATGTACCGATGTGAGTAAAGCAACCATTTCCTTCCTTGATTCGTTGGGAGCAGTCTATGATGAGGACTTGAATATGAATGGTCTAGGAGATGATAAATTCAGGGAAGCATCCGCTAAAGAAAGCTATGCCAGCAACATGAGTCAGAAATATCACATAGTTAAGGAGCAAATTTGAGTAGCAAAGAAGACAAATTATTCATACGGCTGGATCCTGGCTACAGGGAACAAGAAAAGGGATTTGCAATGTTAATTGATGTGGGAACAATAGCTCTAATACTTTCAGACGGGATGTAGCAGCAGGGGTGGAAAAGAGTAGGACAGCAGAGAGGAAAAGGAGATGTGGGAGGAGATTACAAGAGAAGGGCTAAACAGAAGGGATGAGAGGAAAGTTCAGGAAAGAAAAGGTGAGAAAAAGTCTGACAGGCGAGAGTGTCGAGGCACAGAGAAAACACGAGGTAGAGAAGAGACATTAAGGAAAGATGAGACGAGGAGCGGGATGACCAGAAAGAACGAGTAGAAAAAAATTCCTTACTGAAGGGAGGAGGTAACCAGAGGACTAGAGCAGATTAGAAGGGAGAGGATGAGGAGAGGAGTGAAGAGGACAGTAAAGCCAGATGGAGTTAGAGGAGGAGCAGAGAAGAAGAGCACAGACAAGGAGGAGGGGGAGAATAGATGAACAGCAAAAGGGCGGAGAAATTCAGCGAAGAAGTGTCCTATTTCAGAGGAGACGATGCCATTTATGCTCTAGAAAAGAACCCAGGCATTTTAATGGCGACACCACCTGAAGCGAAAAAGGACAGTGGAGAAAGGAAGGATGACACGAGAGCATAGGGGACATACAGGATTCATGTGTGTCAGAACTGATGGTTTGGTTAGATGTTGCATGAGATGTATCTAGGATTGTCACCTAATACAAACACATCATTTGGATATTAATTCCATCAAAAGTAGAGTAGCATTTATTAAGATTGTGACTACACAGATATTTTTTACATTTTGCATAATTTGTAAAAATAAAAGTTTAGACTTAGTCCAATTACCTGTTTTAAAGGACAGTTTTGGATTTCTCAAGCTGATCTTGATACCATATTCACACATGCATTATGTGTGAGTGCAGTGAAATTGAATTGAGTCCACAATCCACTCGTTCTGTGTTAAAATGCATTGCATTTGTTCAGCTAAAGCTAAAATGATGCTTTAGCGGGGTCAGTTAGTTAAACCAAGTGGGCTGTGTGCTCAGTCCCCTCCTGTTCACACTGTACACCCACAACTGCATCCCAGACATGGAGAGAACTCTGTTTTGAAGTTTGCGGACAACACTACAATCAATGGCCCGATTTTAATCAATGATGAGATTTCATATCGGGAAGAAATTGATAATCTTGTAGATTGGTGCACAGCGAACAACGTACTGCTCAACGTCAGCAAAACTAAGGAGGTGACTGTTGATTACAGGAAGAAGGAGAGAAAGACATTCTCCTGTCTACGTCAGTGGAGCTGAGGTGGAGCAGGTGAACAGTTTCAGGTTCCTGGGAATCAGTATTATAGAAAACCTGACATTGTTGTCTTACATCTCCATGCTGGTGAAGAAAGCTCCAAAACGCCTGTATTTCTTGAGGAAGCTTTAGAGGGCCACATTCTTGTCAGCTTTTACAGCTTGACCGAAAACATCAGGACACAGCTCAGGACCAGAGGGCTCTGCAGCGGGCTGCTCAGAAGATCATTAGTACCCATCTGCCGAGCATCAGTGTTATTGGTGAAGTGAGGTGAATACGCAGAGCCCAAAGGATACTAAAGGACAGAACCCACCCATCCACAGCCTGTTCACTCTGCTGCCTTCTGCAAGAGAAATATAGAAGTTTCAGCTGCCACACCACCAGAATGCAGAGCTGCATTTTCCACCACGCTATCTGGCTCTTAAACTCAAATCCATCCTCAGCACTGCTCTATTGAACATTGATTATTCTTTATTT
>JAPMOB010230110.1:0-10345 GCA_029875015.1 Lepomis gibbosus
ACGGCGATATTTTTTTTGTCGCCCGATAAGAGTCTCACGTTAACGCAGCCGTTAACGCCGATAACGGCCCACCACTACTATATATATATATATATATATACATATATATATATATATATCCACTTAACGGACTCAATAGTCACACAAATTCACATCACTGCTATCTTGTGAAAAGATGCACTTTGCAAGGTGACACTTTTACATAGTCTGATATCAAAGCATTTATTTTGCTAAAGGCTGCAGATTTTAAGACAGATCACAGATAAACCACTGGGATGAAGATAGAAGGTACCATCTATCTCCACTGTGAAATGCATTTGAAAACACTGAGCCTTGCAAACATTAATCCAAAGAGGATGATTATTTTGCATGCAAGACCCTGCGTCTGTAGGAAGCATCACTAACATCAACTTAGCATGTGACCACCAAATAACCTAATGATGAAAACACATCACAGTAATAAGCATCATAACAAAATTAGTACATATAACTTTGCGAAACATTAAACATTCCTTTGCTTAGCCGTGTGCTATCTATACCCAGTTATGTTACATTACCAGTCCATTAAACCCGGGTCTCTCACACCAAAGACATGGGTCTTATCCGCTGCCCCGATTCTTCATGCTTCATTATATGTCACAAGTTACACAACTCTCAATCATGAAACTTGGTTAACCGTGGGTTAAGTGGCCTGCAAAATACATCCACAAAATGTATGGCTATATAACCACAGCTTTTGATTTTAGACATGGTACAAGCATGATAAAACAGCAGGACACTTTTTGTGTTTTATCTCATACCAACTCATGACCCAACATAATTTAGACAGTAGCGTTAAACCGCTTCTTCATTTTTTTCTGCTATATGAGTCTCTACGGTTGTTCCAAAGCCATGTAAAGAAATAATTGCATCATCTCCATTTACTTTCTATTTAAACGTAGTTTTTTTGCAATGACAGCATGCAACAACGTTGCCAGAGCATGTCATCACAAACAAAACACTCAAAATGAACAAAATTATAGAATGAATAATACAATCAACAATTCTCTATAATAAACATTCTCTCCAGTGGACTCCCCACATAGCACTGGGTTGCAACTATGGTTGTCCCTGGGAAACCAATCTATGTTGGTTGAAGTAAAAACTCATCATTACCAGTGCGTTTGCTCAGAAACGTCACAGACACCATTTTTAAAAACTTTGGTATACTGTGAAATATAGAGAGATTTATCCAACAGTGATAGGCTTAATCAGCATTGTGTGAGCTCATTTTGCAAGGCTCTCTTGAATCTAAAAGATGTAGAACTATGTAAAAGTCCCACACTCCAGCATTAAACCTGTATGGAGTGTTTATGGTCAACAACTAGTCCAATGAATACATAAGCTTTCAATTAAAATGTTTGCTGTGTGTAATAACACAGTGAGAGGTATCCTGAAAACAGTTGATGAAAGTAAAGAACATTAAAGAGAACACCACCTTATACTGTTCAGACTTACACACACTGATAAATCTTTTGAAGACTTCTAAACTTTTGCTGAAACATGACCTAGATTATCTCAAGGGTCATCAAGATAATAACGTCTCCTTGCAGCTGTTAATTTGAACTGTTTTCCTGAAAGCTTTTATATTGTCAGTCTGAGCAGCCGGATAAACAAAATAACACTGCGCCTCTTTACGTTGAGACCACTCTTACTGGAGCACAGTTCAGTTACAAACATTGCAGTTGTGCAGTCATACCCTACGCACAATGATGAACTTTACCTTGGTAGCAGCTTTACTCTGTACCTTCAGTAAGTACACCTTCCAATTTCTTTTTCTTTAACATCCTTTTTGTAAATTGTATGGTTCCTGTTGAATTACAAGTTTAGGGTAAAATTACTGTTTTATTCTTACAGGTTGGATCTCTGTCTCAGTTTCTGAGTTTCAATCTGTGGAGGTTCAGCCTGGTGAAGAAGTCACACTGATGTGTTCCAACTTCAGCAGCTCGCCCACTTACATAAACTGGTTCAGACTGACCAACAGACCCAACGCCAGCTGCATATCTGCTATGTCCAGCTCTGATACCAACGCTACGTTCTGTGATGGATTTCAAAACAGCAAATTTAATATGACCTCCAACACCACTACCATCTTTCTCAAGATCCAACAAGTGGATTTATCTGACTCTGGACTGTATTTTTGTGGTTTTAACTCAAATGGAAACTCAGTAATTGTCAGTGCAACTTATTTAAAGGTTCAAGGTAAGATTGTTGTAGTATATTTATATTTATAAATACATATATAAAGACTGATATCAGCCCACAAGAAATAGAATGCTAAACAAAAAGTTTCATTTATTATGTTTCTTGTACAAGCATTTGACTGAATAACAAAGCTAACTTTATTTCTTTAAAAGGCAGCAATAAGTCCCATGATGACGTGGACAGCAAGTGTAAAAGTAAGATTCTCCCGAAAATTTCTTTTATTGTGCAGATTATCAAATGTTTGACTAAATTCAGTTACATGGCCTGGTCTTAAGTCTCTAAACCCCAAATAGACAAGAATTTAACTTAATGATATTTCTTATAGAGGTGATTGATGGAGATACAAAGCTCACAAGTGTGATCTTTGGTGCCCTGGTTATTTTACTCGTCACGGTCGTCATCGCTCTGGTTGTCAAGATCAGGAAACTTCATACAGGTACTTACATAGTTATAAATGCAACTTTTACACATGCAGAACTTCCTGTTTTTCAAAAGATATTAACAGCAATATTATATACAATATATATAATTATAAAAAGGAACTGACCAAATGATTCTCTCATTTAGCTCATAAAGAGGGACAGAATGTACAACACATTGAGGTAATCAAATTTTAACCTAAGTTTGATCAAAGTCTATTTTGAATGTGGTTCAAATCATTTAATAATTTTTTTCTTCCTTTATTTTAATTTACAGAATCTGGGCTCTGATGCTCTAACCTATGCAGCGCTGAGTTTCCGCCTGAAAGCAAACAGAAGCAGAAGGCCTGAGAACCAGCTGGAGCCAAATGTTGTGTATGCTGCCACCAGATAGACTATGGAAACATCTGGAACAGCAGCTCAGAGTGGAAATGATGATTTATCATGCTAAACTGCTACTAAAGGAGGATTTATCATCACTATCAAAAAATCTAATTTTTGAAGAAGAAGATACTATTATTGTCATGTAAACACACATGCAACATACATGGTGCGAAATTCGATCTCTGCACTTTAGCCCACACCTCAAGGGAGCAGTGGGCAGCCGCTGTTCAGCACCCAGGGACCAACTCCAGACTTTTTATCAGTGCCCGGTCAATTGCACTGACTGAAGAACTAAGATGTTTTTGATAGTGGGGGAAACCTGAGCACACCCACACAGAGAACATGCAAACTCCACAAAGAAAGGCCGGGAAGACAGGGGTTTGAACCTGCGACATTCTTGCTGTGAGGCCACATTGCTATCCACTGGGCCACCGTGCCGGCCTTTTTTCTTTTTTTTGAATATGTAGACTTTGTAACAACGATTGTACTGTATTTATGTAAATTTACTTTTTCTTTAAAACTTCACTATAATTATAATTCTTTTTTCCAAACAAAGTCTCTTTCTAGTGTAGTTTGTTTGCATTAGATCTGTCTTGAAGAGTAAACAAATATGATGATTTTTAATGGACTGAGGGAGGTCTTCAGCAGTGAAGGAGTGGGTGAGGTACACATCACTTTGCTAAACAGGAAGAGAAAGCACTTCATTTGCATTCAAGTGATGCGGAAACCCAATAAGTCTTTAAGTTCGAACATTTCTAAAAAGAAAACCTTATCTGACTCATGGATCATACTCTGACAAGTGCTTGTGGCGAACAACGGACATAAGCTTGAGACCAAAGTGGGCTTTGCTAATGCTGGCAAAATCTGGCAAGCTGCACTGTCCCCACTGTGGGTGGAAATGAGGAACTGCAGGGAGCTACAGCAGCAACCGCAGACCTGGGGCCACCGGCAGTGTCATTGGATCAGCAGGTCTAACACTTTCAACAGTTCTTAACATCAGTTCTGCAGTATGTAACAGCTGAACAAAGAGCAACAAACAGAACAATGCCCACAGTGCAAAGTCATCAAACTCAGCATGCCGGTGTAATCGCTCCTCCATCAACATTCCAAGAGAACCAGAACAAGCTGGCATTCAAATGGACCTAACCTAACAGATCTATTAATGCAGGACCAGCCAACCACTGACATTTTTTAAAAGGATTGAGGAACCAAAAAGCAGCTTATGAGGTAATGAATCCCTGGCTGAGGCTCAGAAGTTAGCTGAAGCCCACACACATAATTTCAAGGCAACTCTGGGCCGTAATGCTGAGATACAGGCAGGCAGAGCCAGATGCATGTACTGGGCAGATGAAGAAGGTGACAGAGCCCCTATGTTCAGTGGTGTTTTTATATGTAAAAAAATTGGTGGGGCACCAACCATTTCAAAAGAAAGGCTATACGAGTACAACCGCAATAGGCTACTCTTTCTTGCTACTGATGTGGTTTTTTTAACAATTCAACAGAGTGGCTCCACAATACACTTGTGGCTTGCTTAAACCATGTGTTGTAAACACTGGCTAACACAGAGGGTAAGAGAGGGAGAGAGAGCGAGAGAGAGAGCTATTACACAAATTACATTACACCCGTCATAAACCTAAATTAAAAATGGATTAAGCCGACTCAACCAAGCTCAGAACCAATGAGGCTACAGGACCATAAGCAGACTCAAGAAGAAGAGGACGAAGAAGAAAATGTCCAAAGTATGGGGTTATTTCAAGCTGAAAGACAAACAACAACACCTGGTCAGAAACAGCAACAGTAACAGCAACTTTAGCATTTAACTGAAATCATGATTGATTGTTGAGTTGAAGGTTAGCTAAAGTAAGCTGCCATCCTTGATGAACCAATGAAATAATCATTGGCCTACCTGTGCCAGCAACTGTAAATAGCGCCTATCTAGTCTTTTCGACCACTCAAAGCGCTTTTACACTACATCTGCATTCACACACTAAGCCTAAGTGCTTAAACAGAAACTAACATTCACACAGTGGTGGAAGAGCCACCAGGGGCAACTTGAGGTTCAGTATCTTGCCCAAGGATACTTCGACATGCAGCCTGGGGGAGCTGGGATTGAATTGCCAACCTTACAATTAAGGACCAACCTGCTCTACCTCCTGAGCCACAGACGCCCAACTTTTGACACTGTCGCAGAAGCAACCGTGATATCTGAAGAGGTTTAAACATGCTCCCAATACCTCTCAGCGAGACCTCTCTCTACCATGCTAGAAATGAAAGCAATATGTCTGCCCTGGGCGAACTGGAGGTGACCCTAGCTTAACTGGAAGGTCTTTGTTAGTCAGATCCATGCCTCTCAGAGCAGGGGTAGTTGTACCATCCTCCTCTGAGGGGGCATCATCTAGTCCAAGTAGAAGGATGGCGGCGTTTGTTGGTGTATCAACTATCGGTGCCTAAATGGCTTAACATTAAGGGACGCTTATTCGCTGCCAAAAATAGTTTCTTGATGTACTGAGAGGAGCCACTGTCTTCTCTATCATGGATCTGGATCTAGCTGACGCCTTCACAGCTACTGACTAAACCAAAGAAGTGTCAGTTGTTGAGAGACTTCTTGGGACATGTGGTCAGTAGAAAGGGGATAAGTCTCACCCCGGCACTGATCAAAGAGGTGCAAGAGTTGCAGGCCTTTCTAGGACTATGTAATTACTGCCGTCACTTTGTGCATGCCTTTGCAGAGCCTTCCTGCAACTCAAAGAAAGATTAACTGCTGCCCCAGTTCTTGCTTATCCAGCATCCACTGGTAGATACATCCTGGACAAAGACGCCTCCAACTATAACATCGGTGCAGTACTGTCACAGCTCCAGTGGGATGAGGACAAAGTTATCGCTTGAAGAGCTTAGCAAATACGACTTTGAGATTGAACACCATGCTGGCCAACGGCATGAAAATGCTGACACTGCTGTCAAGATGCAACACAGAGGGCTCAATAGACTGTGAATGTTATCAATGCTCACTCTGTCAGAGAATTATGGGACAGATTTAAAGAGGATGTTGATTATGTTGTGCCTCTAGTAGCACCACATCATAATGTTGTTTAGATTTCCAGCCTTGTGATCTATGGTGGGGAGCAAAACTGTTAACACAGAGAATGTAGCAGACATTTAGCTGATATGTTACAAGCATTAACGCCTCCCACTGTTAATCCTGACACTTCTACTGTGGTAACAAACAGAGATGTCTATCACTCTGTAGTGAAGTATCACCCACAAGAAGACTTGGCTTCAACTGTAATCACTTCTCTCCAATGTGTCACTTTTACCATGTAAGCTAGAAAACAACACAAGGACTCCGTGCTGCAGCAAACATGAACAGAGAGGAAGAGCTGCAGTTAGTGTACCTCATGTTTCATTGCGGTATGGCATACGATTTCACCACCTGCACCAAATGTATAATCTTGTTCACTAAACTGTTAGCTACAGAAGTGACAGGCCAAACCAGAGATTGTTTGGGAATTTTACTTTAAAAAGGTCAGAGTGAAGGTTTAATCAAATATCAGTATTACTGTTAATGAATTTCCTGTCAATTGATTAATGGACTAAAAGAAATTATTTTTGTACCTTTCGCCCAATGTCAGCTGCGATTGGTTCCAGCCCCTCTGCACAGATAAGTGATTAGAGAAGATGGATGGATAGTTGTACCATTCTCAACAAAATGATATAATAAGAAATAAACACCAAATATTGATTTGATTTTAGATTTATCTTCTGTTTACTCACTTTGTATTTTCTAATTGATAAATGTAATAAAAACATATGAAAGCATTCTTACTTTTTTATCCACACCTTACTAACCCTTCAAACAGTACAGTATATTTGGGTAGTCTACAACAACATACCATATGTTAAAAACTAGTCATAGGTTTTCAGTACTGTCTGTTTCAGCTTATAATAGATGCCTTAACCACAGGAGGACCAACATTCAGGTGTGTTCTATTTTTTTCTACAGTTACTTTCACAATGTAAGCTACAGCCACAAAACACAAAAAAGTATGGTTTTCATTGCCATTGTCTTAGAGCAGACAAAGTCTCTGCACCTTATTTATTCACTGCACGTCTCCAGCTGTATGCTAGATGTCTGAAATAAAAACATATTGTACCAAACGGTTTAATATTTGCAATAAAGAAACCAAATGTATATGAATCCAAACATCAAACAGCACTGTCTGTATCAGTGAGGTATCTACATCTGTATCATGAGTGAGGCCTTCAGCTCTCTGCATCAGAGCCACACACAACAAAGGCCTCATGTTCCACAAGAGCAATAAAGCTTCATCGTGACTTTGAAATGTAAACATATGTTTGATGTATTTACTGAACCTGTTGTCTAAATGTATCTCTTCTAAAAGCGTGAGAAGATGTAACGCGACACTTGAACAGCCTCATATGAAACCTTTCACTCTCCTCCAGGCAGCGCTTTTTTCAGACATGACAGACCACAGCAAAGCTACAGTGGGTGCAGCTACCATTCATCTCCACTGTGAAATGTACTCAGCCTTCTCAATATAAATGTGTGTTTGCAGTTAAAATGAAACCTTTATTCACACTTGACTGCCCATAACGTTTGAGCAGTCTCAGCATTGGCCTGACAGCAAAAATTAAAAATGTTCTGTCTTCTTGCATTTTTATAAAATAATTTTTGGGGGCATTTTCACCTTTATTGTGGATAGGATGGAGAGTTTGAAGAAATGAGGGTGAGAGAGTGGACCACATTCTCCTGAAGTCGAACCCATGCGATAAAGACTTAATGCCCTCTTTGTTGACTATGGGCATTTAGTCTTTAGTTTACCATTCAGATTTTGCCACACTCACAACAGGCAAAGATGTAGTCACAGTCAAACGTCCTTTTTTCAGGGTTTTCTTGTCGTTTATGTTCTCGTTTTGGACTCGACCACATCTGTACTCGGTCTTGTCTCGGCCTCGGACATTGAGGACTCAGGATTTTATTTCAAGTCTAGTCAAGACCATAACTTTGGGAATATCAATAAATTGCTTTTGCATTGTCTCATTTGTTAACATTCTAACTTTGATTGGATGTAAAACTCAAAATGCAACCAATTACCCTAATTAAACATGTTTTGTTACCGTTAACGACTGTCACCCCTCCCTGCAAAGCTTACATTGATTTCAGCTCTTAGCGTTTGTATGTGTGGGGGTTTTAATGGGAATATGGATCTTTCAGATCACTTTGAGAAGTACCTATGATCTTGTTCCACATTTTATTGCGTGCTATGCAATGCAGGGAACTGGTCTTGGTCTTGACTCGGTCTCGCCCTCCCTCGGTCTTGGTCATGACTGCTCTCAGCCCCTGAAAGTCTTGGTCTTGTCTCGGTCTCAGTAAACTCTGGTCTTGTTCTCGACTTGGTCTCAGTTTGGGCGGTCTGGACTACAACACTAAGGTCTAACAAACATTTCCCAGACCCAGAGTCTTTTGTATTGAGAGTTAGATGGAGAACAGCGCCAGTGGAGGAGTGAGGTACACATCACTCGTTTGACAGGAGACAACAGACTGTGGTCTGAGCAAAACTAAGGTTAAAACTAAGGTTAAATAATGAGGCCAATCAGATCAAAGCTCTGAGAGAATAAAGTCTGAAAGCAGTGACTACTTGCAGACTTTCTGTTAATGTTAAGTAGTTGCCCATCGTTCCACTGTGGTGAACAAAAGCGCTGTCTGTATTAGTGAGGTTTCTATATTTGTATCATTAATGATGTCTCTACCAGGAGGAACTCCGCATTCAGCATCATAACCACACACAACAAAGGCTTTTATGTTTCCAAACAATAGAAAGACTTTGTAAAGATATTTTTGTATTTGAGGAAACGTGATTGTTGAGCATGTTGTTAGTGGTAAATCAGTCTCAAACCGTGTCACTTCTCCCCTCTTCGCAGTTCACACTTAAAAGGGCTCCACACAAACTCACTGCTATCTTGTGAAAAGATGCGTGTTGCAGGGTGACACTGTTACACAGTCTGATATAAAAGCATTTACTCTGCTAAAGGCTGCATGTTTTTAAGACCTGACAGATCACAGCAAGCCAACGCAGGTGAACGTCCCATCTGTCTCCACCGTGAGATACATTTAAAACTACTGAGCCTTGTGAACAGTAATCCAATCACTATCAATGGCCAGGTAAGATTTAACTACTATTTACCTGGTCCCTCCCTCCAGTTCATGGAGGGAGAAGGGTTGCTTTGCTGCTGTTTTGTTAGCTGGTGATTCTAGTTGTGATTGAGCCAGGTAGGGAAGAACTATAGGTCACAAACATCTGCTTCATGCTTTGTTACTGGTTACGCAACTGTCACGCTTCTTAACTTGGTTAACCACAGGTTAAGTGGACTGCAAAAAACATCTACAAAATGTATAGCTATACAGCTTCTGATCTTGCACATGGTACAAGCACGATAAGACACTCTCAAGGGTCCTGATGAAATATCATGATCAGCAAAGAATCTCATGATGATGATGATGATGATGATGATGATGATGATGATGTCGTTGTTGTTGTTCTTTAATGACTTACCAAAACATAATACAGACAATAAGGTTAAACCGCTTCTTATTGTTTTCCATCATATCTGTCAGTACAGTTTATTTGTATCATTATGTAGAGAAAAAGTTCTGTCTCTCAATTTCATTTTAAAAGTAGATTTTTGACATGACAGCATGGAACATCGTTGCCAGAGCATGTTATCACAAACAAAACACTCAAAATGAACCAAATAAATAATCGATGAATAATACAATCAACAGTTTTCAATAATAAACATTCTCTCCAGTGGACTCTACATGGCAGTTTGTACTCCCCACAGTTGCTCCTGGCTAACCAGTCATTGCTGGTTGATGTAAAATGCATCATTACCAGTGCGTTTGCTTACAGACACCAGATTCAAAAACATTGGTGTACTGCAATGTACAGAGAGATTCACCTGAGGTGATAGAATTAATCAGCATTGTGTGAGCTCATTTGGCAAGGACTTGAATGTAACAGACATTCATTTATGTGTAAATGTCTGCTATAATGACACAATACTGTATGGGGTATCCTGATTTAGGAAAAGAACGCTTGGTTCTGTTGGTTGACTTCCTGAAAGTTTTTATATCAGTATGAGCAGCCGGATAAAGAAAAACAACACTCCGCCTCTTTACGATGAGACCACTGTTACAGGAGCACAGTTCAGTTACAAACATTGCAGTGGTGCAGTCATACTGTACGCACAATGAGGAACTTTACCTTGGTGACAGCTTT
>JAPMOB010230112.1:0-10000 GCA_029875015.1 Lepomis gibbosus
CTAGCTGTGTGAGCCAGCTGGTGCGTTCGGATTACACATTTTATTACATAGTAACGCACCGCATTTAACGACCAGTAACGGTAACGGCGTTGTAACGACGGGAAAAGTAATTAGTTAGATTACTCCGTTACTGAAAAAATAACGCCGTTATGTAACGCCGTTCTTTTAAACGCCGTTATTCCAAACACTGGTAATACCACACTAGCTGCTCCAAAGACAGAAACAATATACTATTGTAGATTTCTTTTCAGGATTTGTTGCTTGTTTTTATTTCTAATAAGTTTGGTTTCAAACAGCGTTAGTATTCATGCTCATCACTTAAGTTACCATTAGTACTTTCTGTGTCTCTCTTCTTATTGAATATGTATCTGTCTCTGTCTCTAGTGGAGAGGGTACGCAGCCAGTGGGACAGCACTCAGTATGGTGTTGAGGCACGGCTCCAGCAGCTGGACAACATGATTGGCCACAGCAACCAGTGGGAGGAGCAGAGGAAGGAGGTGAAAGCTCTTATTGGGCACAACGAAGGACGTTTCCACAACCTTCTTCAGCAGTCCAGAGATCCCCTGACTAAACAGCTTGCTGACAACAAGGTTAGGGAAAGGTTTCGCTGCTAAACTTTCTCTCCATGTCCTCTGGGTGTCTAACGCCTGTCCTTCCAGAGGTCATTTACTGTGATTATGTATCCCTGCCACTATGGTAAACTAGGTATGTACTCAAGGGAATTTGTCTGCTCACTTTGCTAATAGAGTGAAAAATCTTAGAGCAAACCAAACTTTACTTTACAAAGTATTAGAAGTCCTTTATACAGCTGTATAACTCTGTACACGGTGGGAATGAATAAATCACCTCTCTGCAGTATCACTTTGAACCTTAATAACATTCGTACATCCCATCATCCATCATTTTAATTTGAGATGATGACTTGGCCGAGAGTTTCTGGAAACGTTCTGCCTCACAAGTTTGTCTGACGCAATACAGGTACCAAACACTAGAGGGCAACTGAGTTTAACAGAATCCAGCATGTTAGATACACAGCGTTTGTGCTCCTGGTTTATGTGGTCTTGTGATGATGAGTAATTGTCCATTTAAAATAGTGAAGTGTAGCGTTTTGTTAAAGAACAGGATCCTGGGGGTCATATATGGATGACTTATTTGCTAATGCTAAATTTAAAATAATAATCTAGCCTCATGCATAACAGCTGGGTCTTATGTAACCTGCTTGATTAACTAAAGGTTAAAATAACAATGTCAGATGGCTGAGCGGTAGAATAACAAATTTCTTTGTGTTTTTAGTGCCTGAATTTTAATTAAGTTTTTATTAAGTTCATATAATAGGTCATTAATATTCTTGCATAGCAATTTGTCTAACTAAAGCAGATACCAAGGCACAACAATATATAGAAAACAGTGCATGTAATAAGCAATATAAAAAAATGTATTGCCCACAGTAGCCTTGTACACTGACACTTAACGGCTGAGTCACATCTGTCACATTTTCAGTGTCACGATGATCCTAATGCCTCCTTGTTGATTGTTTTACAGGCGTTCCTCCAAGACCTGGGCCGGGGCCAAGATACAGTTGTGGCCTTCAACGAGCTGTCCAGTCATCTTTTGCAGGAGTACTCCACCGACGACACCAGGAGGATTAAAGAGGTCACAGATAAACATAATGCTGCCTGGAAGAGCATCAACAATAGGTGCACACAAACTTGCCTGTTCTCACTGCACGTATATTTTTATTGCATCACATGACTGGCTTATATTCCCGCTAGTTTTTAATCGTGTGCTAACTGCTACAGTAGTAAAATCATAAATCATTTGTTTTTGATTTATCATCGCGTATTTGACTCATTGTTACTGATTGGCAGAGCGAGTGACCGTCACGCCCTGCTAGACAGTGAACTAAAGGGCCTGCAGATGTCTCTCAGGGAGTTGGAGTCCTTCCTCAAATGGCTCCAGGAGGCAGAGACTACAGTCAATGTTCTGGCTGACGCCTCCCAGAGGGAAGACCTGTCGCAGGACTCCACCCATGTGAAAGAGCTGAGGCGACAACTGGAGGTAGGGCTGTAGAGACAGTGTGTGTGTGTGTGTGTGTGTGTGTGTGTGTGTGTAATTTGTGCACAGGTGCTAGCCTATTATCTCAGTGTCATCCTTCATTAACACATCCTTCACCAGTAGAACTGAGGCAGGGGTGTGTGTGTGTGTGTTTGCATCCATGTGTAAGCTGCTGGTTATAGATGTGTGAATGAGAGGTCATGCAGAAGGCGTGTTGAGTACTTGTATGCATTGAGTGCGGCTCATTGATCCTCTTGTCGTATGCTGCTTAGGAATTCTGTGTCTGCGTGTTTGTGTGTGTTTGCACTCCCTCTCACTAGCTTGTCATTTACCTAGACCTTCTCTCAGGGATCTGTTGACACACATCATCTTATGCTTTATGTAACGTTTTAATCCCAAAATCACTTCACCTCACCCTTTCAACAGATAAAATGGGCACTAATCTTTTTTTTTTTTTTTTACATCCTAATGAAGTTGAAAGGTCTTCTTGAAAAATGCTGACCTTGCCAGCCTTGTACTCATCTCTTTGAGATTGTATACTGTAGGGCTTTTGTACAACCTTCTTTTTTTCAGAAATACAGCTTTCAGAACCGCAAGTCCAGTAATAACATACTTGGTTCCGTTTTCTTGAATGCCACATTGCTATCGCTCCCATTTCCTGTGTCCAATTATTTAAAAACAGGCCAAGGTTATGGAGAAAAATTACAATGAATAACTGCATGAATGGCCACAAAGATTTCTGAGGATTCATTTATAGCTCATTGTTGAGGCCTGGCTGGGGTTTGTCTTATACAATTCAGATCGTTGGGGAGAAATGGATATTGTTATCTCGTTTATCTGCCAGTTACAGTGATCTATATTTGTTGTGTTGAAGATCATCCATCATTATAAACGCTTTCAAATTTTCAAAGGACCAACACTGCATACTATTGGCTTTTATTCAGAAGAAGTCTGTCAAAGTCAGCTCAAAGGTCAACTGTGTGGTAAATGTAATAAAAAAGTAACTACCTTGAAATTCACAGTCAAATGCTAATCTCAAGAAATATTGGCACACCAGCAAATCAGTGGGTCTGAATTGGTCATCTCCCACTGTCTTTATCAGCATCCTCCTTTTTTCTCTCCTTTCCATCTCTGGCTCAGTTGGTGTCGAGATTGATGGATGGCAGTGATGTCTGGTAAGTGGGATACTGAAACAGAGAGAGGCTTGGAGCCTTAGAGATGTGAGTTGACGTAGAGAGTTGTCTCCCCAACTTTTTTAATAACTCACAATGACTGCTCTGCCACTGTTCAGTTTTGTGTTACTTTTTGGCCACAGGCCGTTGTAATTATTACTGCTGTTTTCATATTAAGCCCACAGTTGGTGAGTTAGGAGCAGTGACAAATACAAATGTGGCACATTAACTGACATTTCCTGAAAATGAGGTGGAGGCGGAATGAATTATGAACAAAACTCTACTGAGGCCTTGACTCGTGATGCACTAATGATAGACCGGACCGCAGGAATCACCGACTTTTGCTGAAAATTAAAACCACTGTGGCGTGTCAGATAAATAGTTCGACATTTTGGGAAATACAATTATTTACTTTCTTGCTGAGAATGAGATAAGAATATTGATACCTCTCTCATGTCTGTCTGTTAGATATAAAGTTATAGTCAAGAGGTGGTTAGCTTAGCTTAGCTTAGCTTAACATAAAGACTGGAAAAGGGGGAAATGACTAACCTGGCTCCGTCCAGTGTTAAAAATTATGCCTATGAGCACCTCTGAAGCTCACTAATATACACCTGAATCTCTGTAGAAGATTGATACCACTCTTTTGTCTGTTCATAAAGTATGGAGGCTTGTTCCAGGAGGTGATGAGCTTAGCATTGCTTAAAGAACAGTGGCCAGGAGCAGTAAACTCCTGTTTGCCAAGAAACAATTACACCACCAAAATTGTTGTTTTACAACAAGTTAACTAGGGAGCTTTAGAGTTGTTGGCAGGTTTTAATGTCTGAACTTTTGAGAGAAACAAGCTGTTTTCCCCTGCCAACCACTAAGCTAAGCTAATTACCTTTCAGCTCTAGCTAAATACTCAGTGTACAGACATGAGTTGATGATTATACTAATCATAGTATAATCAAATCAATCATAATATAATTTTCCAACATATCTTTTCCATTAATATTTGTTTACTTATAGACTAGAAATACTGTAGATTAAACACATTTTAAACATAGTCTTTTTAAAATGGTTAACTTTTGGCAATGGAGTTTCAGTACTATAGTATATGTCATTCTAAAATGCATTGTCTATATTCAATATATTGTGGCACTGCTTATTTTGTCTAAACGTGAAATAAAAAAATCATTCAGCTTGTCAGTCCAAGCTTGGGAATCATTACATACAATCTCATTGTATGTAATGTCATATCGCCTGACTCTTCCTGGAGCTGGTATATGATATATAAGTCCCTTCATCAGACTATACCACACATGTGCACACACGTTGGAAGGTATCGCAATAATGACATCAAGTAGAAAAACAAAGCTGGAGGAGCTGCTTTTGTCAAGCTTAACTTGTTTGGCTGTGGGCATTAGATTTAGACATACATGCCTCCTACAACCTCTGCCTCTTAGTTGAGACCTGGTACTGTCAGTGCCATTAAGACAGAGCCAACAAACTACTCAGTCTCCCTTGTAATTCCCTGTGAAGCGGAGTCGATACTCTGTGGAATGACTGAAATGGACGCTGTAGCCAGTTAAACCTTGTCTAAACAGAGCTCTTCAGTAAGCTCATCGTGATCCCCTCTCCTAGTGATTGTGTGCGTGTGTATATCTCTGCTTGAGCCTGTCGGTAAATGATGGTTACTTTAGCTGGCTGCGTACGTAAGCCGCATGTTGGTTTAAAGGAAATTGTTTGTGTTCAATTCTCCTCTCTGCCTTGGTGTCTCCCTCCATTTGTATAAAGAGACGAGGCAAACAGGGACCAAAACGCTGTAATGCCTCCTGTAGTGTTGCCATTTGTGTATGCGTGCCAGTTTGTGCTCATTTTTAATGCATGAATCATGGTTACGGGGGAACCGTTGGTGTGAAGCGTGCTCGTCTTGGGCGACACAGAGGTTTTCATGCTCACTTCAAATAAATGCCTTTTATTGCGGTCGGGAGAGAGAGAGTGTTTTTTAGCAGCACTTGAAATAAAAGTCAACAGAAAGAGTCATAGACAACATGAATAGGTTTAAAATACCAACCTGTGCGTAATACTGTGTGGTCAGTAGCTCTGCAGGTGCTGAGCAGCTGCTTTATGATAATCTCTGCTGATTGTGCACATATCTCTGCTTATACGTGACTCTTTTTCTTCTCCTGCCTGTTTATCTCTTGATGTCATCTCTCCAGTACTTGTGTGCTTCCAACAGATTTATTCCCTACAGATTTAGCCGTTTTCTGCATCGATAAAAGATGCTTAAAAGCCTTTTATCTTCTCATGACCTTACCCCTCCTACCTTCTCGCCTCCAGCTCTACTTTCCTTCCACTTTTCCATCACTTTATCTTAGATCTGCAGTTTTCCAGTAAGGCCTTCTTTTGCACAACGCATAGCAAACATGTGCTCAGGTGTCTTGAGACTGAGACAACAGCCATGGTAATCTCCATTTGCTGAGGAAGACTGTAAGATGTCAATGAAAGCTCCAGAAAAAGCTAGTAAGTGCTTGATTTGTTTTTTCCCACTAGTGTTTCTAAGGTGGACTATCTCAGCTTTGTGAGCTATATGCGAGCTTTTTTTGTCAGTTTGGTAAGGCACATGGCTTTAGACACTACAATACCCATGAGCATCATTTGCCGTTGATACTGTATGGAGAGGAGGCGAGTCAGAGTCGCAAATCAGAGCTGTAGTGGATTAAAATTCTCTGTAGTTGCAATTGGGATTTTGCTGAATTCATCTAAAATTTACCCTTAATCTGAAAGTCAACTGATTTACAATGTTTTAATAGATTTCTGCAAAGCGTCATTTTTGTCATTAGTGGTGCACACGCACCACACATCTCTGTCATTGGATGTTTCTTACCGAAGTGGTCCTAGTTACGCAAGCCTCGTCTACGCAAGTAAAAAGTGACTTTTATCATATAAACAGATATAGTTGTCATGATTCCACCAGACGATTTTCTTGTCAGTCCAAGCTGTGGAAGTGCTCCAACTTTCAGTAACTAACATTGCCAAGACAGAGAATGAATGGGAAATTTACTTCCAGGAACCCTGGACGCTTGAAATAACTCCTCCCTCTTTGTAACTCTATTGTGTGCGTGCATCTCATCTGTGCAGTTCTCGCTCAGTCCTCCTCTCCCTCTCTCTCTCTCTCTCACGCTTTCTCTCCTTGCCTGTCTCTCGCTCATTGATCTGTTGGTTGCCTTGCGTAATGTCATTCTCCCATCACGGCAGAGGCAGTGTTTGTCGTCCTTTCCACTGCTGCTTTTGATCTGTCTCTCTCTCTCTCTCTGTCCTTCTTTTCTTCTCCGCTTTCTCTCTCTTTCTGTGTTCCAGTAGAAGTACTATCTCCCTCCCTTTCTCTCACTCATTCCCTCTTTCTCTCTCTGGATCAGTAGTAGCCAGTAAAAAGTGAACCGCGTAACGACCAGCTTCCCTTCTCGTCCAGTGCAACTCGTGCCTTCTCTCTCCTTTTCCTCTCTGCTTGCCGGCACTTTCCACTCTTCCTCTCCACTATCCCTGTTTAATTTCTTTTTTTCTTCTTCTCATTCTTCTTCTTCATTTCCTTTTTCTTCATCACCCTCCTCTGACTCTGCAGGGTGCCGTCACAAGTGATTTGTTTGATTCTCTTCTGGCTCTGCGGTCGGGGGTGCTCGTGTGAATGTCCGCGTGGAGGAGAAAGTGAGTGTCTCGTCTTGTCCTGCTCGCCTGCATCATCGTATGTTTGTGAGAGAGTGTGTGTGTGCATGCTCACAGCTGTTTATAAAGAGAGAGAGAGAGAGAGCGCTAAATGAGGTTACACTCACTGTGTGTAGCGTGTGTATGTGTGACAAAACATGGGGGCATGCTGAGCTGAGTACGCTTGCGAGTGTGTGTGTTTTCCCCTATCTCTGCGTGTGCATGTGTGTGTGTGTGCATCACGTCAGCTTGGCTGGGGTCTGGTCGGCTGGCTAGGGAGAGGGAGTGGGAGAGGGAGAACAAAATGAGCGGGGTAGGGCAGTGCTAGCATGCGGACCAGGAGCAGGCTGCTACAGACTTGTAGCAGTCTTAAGATGATGGCCATGGTCCGGACCTCCCTCCAGAAAGTGGTGGTCTTCCTACACAGGCTCCAGAGGATGGCCATCTCCTCGCCGCGCTACCAGAAACTCTGCAAGGTACGTGGTCTCAGGAGAGAGCGGGCTGGAGGATTGAGAGTTTCTGTTCCTGATTTATTTTTCTTTTAAAAATTGGATGGAAATTTGTTTTAAACTTGTAACATGTGCAGTTTTTTAATGATCTGACTTTGCTCTCAAAACTTTCATCGCGTTGCATGTTTTGGAGTATGTTCTAAGCTTTTGGATTTGCTTTTGAGACTATTTTTACTAATCTAAAAGCTGGTAGTGTTTGTGTACGCCTATCAGCAGATTGCCTCAAAGTTTTCGCTGGGTATGTGTATTTTTTCAGTACAAATGTCCTTTCTTTTCAAAAATAAGGAGTGGCTCACCAAGTAGTCTATCTTTGCCTCATCCATCGTTTCTCCTCTATTTCTGGTCTTTTTATTCATGAGTCATTTGGTTGTCAAGACATTCTGTTCCAGCCGATGTTGTTCAGGGACTCTGTCACCTCCACAGTATGTTGTTTTTGAGATATATATATATATTTATATATATAAAGTGTATGTATGTATATACTTTTTCTGCATACCTAATAATAATTCCAACTGTTCATCCCTGTTGTGGTGTTTGTGTGCACGCTTTATATTTTTCTCTGTATATGCTCTGTTTTTGAAGTTTTGACTTTATAGCGGTGCAGGCATAAACAAACTAACAAGGCAGAGAAAAGCATGTGTTGTGTTGTTTTTGAATACGAATACTGTATTTATGCAGTTTATGCTTGTGAGAGGCATCCTGAAAGGATGTATTGTGTTAGTGAAAGGAAAGGCGCATTCCTCAGTGGTGAAAGGAATGATGACAAAGTTTTCTCTATAATGGCCGCAATTAATAAAGTCTCTTAATTAAAATTGTTAACTGAGTTTGTAATAGTAAAGTCATTTAGATGCTGAAATCACACACAGATGAACGTGTTGCTCTCACACACTTGCATTTGAATTGATTTATCAGACTTGATGTTTAATGAAAAATGAAATAGTGAGTTGTATCACTCTCCAACCTGTTACAGCTATTTTGTTTGGCTCTATCAATTTCTCCTTAGAGGAAACGACTACTGGTGTGTGGTGGACATTGGTGCCATTTTGACCTACTGTTGATCATTATTGGTCTTCATTGTTGTCTCTCTTGCATTACACAACAACAATGACCCGCTCTCTGTCAGAGGGCAGGGGGAACCAGCTGTTGGGATTTGACAGTGTGATGCATCAGACTGGTTTCTGATTGCTTGCCAGCTTCAATCATGCCTCAACAAACATGTGGTGGTTCGACTTAATCCATCCTTAATCCATAAATCCATTGGTCTTTAGTGCTCTTCCCTTATTTCTGCTGCCTGTATTTGGTTGTTTGTCAGTCTGTATTTTTTCCAAAGCATGAGCAAGGGTAAAGTTTGTTTACCATATTTTACAGGTTTTACTTACTTCTCTAGTTTCTTAAGCAACAAACCCCACAGAAACCAACAGAACACAAGGACGAAAATTAACGAAAAATGAGAAATGCGATAAACATTAGGCATAAACAATTGTTCATGCTCTTTTCTCAGCTGTTTATCTTGCGAATGCTGTGCGTGTTACAGCTTGTTTAGACAATTCTGGCCAAAATCAGATCCTTCCTTTAACCCTGCGTGTATACAGTATTTGCAAAATCAACACTTGCTCTTTCTTCCACTGTAAACTTATTTAACTCTGGTTAAACTGATAATTTGGCTCTGTTCAGCATCCTTAGAGGCCAGACCTTCCCAGATTGCGTCCCTACCGGTAGGAGGCATCAGTCATTCTATACTCGATTAACCTCCCCGGGGTTGCATCAGTCATTCCAGCTTCGTCTGGCCTTCCCTTGGGGGAATCAGTGATGCCGGACTTGTCCTGCCTCCCTGGGGTGCGCTCACTGGCTGCCAGACTGGAACAGTGACTCCACAATGATGGATTTGCTCGGGGTCCACCCTCTGGGGTCCAGCCATTCTTTCTGTGTCAGGACAGTGCTGGTCCTAAAACAGCCCACCTGACTATTGTCGGATTCAGGATAACAAGTACTTAAAAAAGTAGTAGCATTTGTTAAGCAGATTTTTATGAATTAGTACTAAATTTAATCTCTGTAATTACTGTAAGTGAGGAAAAGAACTCGAGAGAAGTTATGAAAAGCATTAAATTTAACATACTTTTTTCCTGGCCCGAGGAACATACTGTGTTCATGCCATCCTGTAGCTGAAAAAAAATATCCACATAAAACAATATTCTGCTGATCTGACTGACCAAATCAGCATTCTTCCTTTCGTCAGGCCCAGACTCACATGTAGGCTATAAATTACAGACAGGCTGTATTTTACTCAAAGCCAAGCTTATCTTTTAAAACATATTGACCTCCGTCAAATGACATTAGAGCAGGGTGACCGCTGTGCCTGCTCACCAAGCTATGAATGATGGGAAGTTTATAAAATGTACTGAGTCATAACCTTCTTGTCGTCTTTTTCTGTTAATCGTGTTTTGCTAGTAGCTTTTGAGTATATATATGTGTTTGTGTGCCTCTTTAACAGTGCTCATTAGGCTGATGAATAATACTGAGCTTTGCAGACTTTGCAAGCAGAAGCCATTAAACTTGAACAGTTTTTAGAATTGCATCTAT
>JAPMOB010230113.1:0-26279 GCA_029875015.1 Lepomis gibbosus
GTGTAGTGTTTAGTGTTAGTGTAAATGTTTTGTGCTCCTGCACGCATATGTACTGTTTTGCACAGTATTAATCTACCTGTTTCTGCTCCTCTCCCAGACCGTCCCACATGGAGGCTACTATCTTGGATACATCTCCAAAGGTGGCATTGGGATTCTGTCCTTTAATGGCTGCCTGGGTGTCTCTGAAGAACAAAGCGTAGGCTGACACAGGCTTTGTAGGCTCATTGGGATCCTTCTTCTTCTTCTTTTTTTGGGGTTTGGGCTTGGGCTTCATCATCTCTGAAGACGGCCGCTTCTCGCCCGTGATCTGGAAGACCATCAAAAACACGCAAAAAACAAAACAGCTTATTGACACTGCAGAAACAACGTCTGACAATTCAACTGGAGTGAATAACGGCATCTCTGATGAATGCTTATAACATTGGTTTCAGGTGAAGCATGTAAACTTCATTATATCCATAAGTGAAGCTCTCTGTTTAACACCCGTGAAGTCAGCATTTGAATATTTCAGCAATGTTTCACTGACAGTTACACTTTGGCACAGGCACTCGCTGACAGCATTTATTTCTGCCTTACTTTGTCAAAAATAACATCTGTTAGTTGAATTTATCAAACCTTTTCAAATCTTTATTTTTCAGTTGTTCAGCAAGTCATAAATTCTGACTTTTTGTGCTAGGGGTGAAAGGAATTTTAAATCGCCTGCTGTATCTGCTCTGGCTTTGATGTGGTCTCCGAATGAATCGGAGAGAGCAAATGGAATTACTTACTGATAGGAGAGGTGGTAATCATTTTTATTCACACACAGCGAGAAGCACAGCAGAGATGTATGGGGAGGGAAATATATTTTCTTTAACTAAAGAATCCCCTTCTTGTTATACTGTATCACTGCAAGCTAGCATTTAAATACACCGATGAATCTGAAACACTGTGGATGTGGCAGATTCAATTATACACTCATTCACATTCCCCTGATAGAAACGACGCATATTCACAGAGACATTGGTTGGTGGGCAATTTATGAAAGCAGTTTTACAGATTTACATAAACCAAATGCATGTAAACAAGTGTCCTTCTCATTTAAATGAATGAGTGATTTAAATGAAGGAGTTGTAGGTTTCAAATCAGACTGCGTATGACTCCAGTGAGAAAATTAGATAAGATTGCCGACACCTTGTATCTGTGTTGTTGATAATAAACCCATTAAAATATCCTTCACATCTGTAAATAAAGGATGCCCCTTCACTTTAGAAAGAAAATGTACAATATTTCTCAAATTACTTCTGGGAAAAATATTCATGTTATGCCTCGTGTGTGTGTCTAAGAGTTTGCCAACAAACATGCCAGGGTGGTAATGGAGTGTCAGCTATTCGCAACTGTGTAATTGGAAAAGAAATTTGTCTGAGACTGAAATTATCTTGCACAAAAAGACCAAGACAAGATTGTGTTGCTTTTAAGTGTGAACCAGACTTTTGGAAATGTGCTGTATACATAGAAAAAGAAACAGGGGGACATTTTAAGAAACGAAACAAAATCATGTTAGTTTTTACACTTAACAACTAAATATTTTAAAATCAGTTTTCTCTTCAAACGTGTCACCACACTCCACCATTACATACACATATACAAAAAAAACATGATTTCAACAGCAAATTTGCCAGCCAACCAAATAAAAAGCACAAACATGGCTACCCCTGAATTCCTGTTTAAACTCAACAGTAAGCATGCGAACCATCTCTGAGAAACACTGCCAAGCCCTCGCCTCCTTCTCCACCACTACAAGCCAGAGAAGCATTGCCGCATCAGTACCTTCGAATGAGGATCAGTCTCCTCTTCCTGATTGGAGCTTGAGGGGGAGGGTGTGGCCGATTTACTTCCGGGAGGTGAAGGGGAACCATGAGGCAGTGCACTCCGGCTGACCTGAGGGTTTAGCTGGGACAGTGCACTCATGGGGTTGGGCAGTATTGAAGGTGAGCTGTTTATCATGGGGTGGTTACGGGCGGGGTCATAATGATTGCCGTCTGGGTGCTGGTGATGGTGTTGCTGTTGGTGGTGGTGCAAAGCCATCTCCTGCATCTGGGGTGAGAGAAGAACACCAGCTTTACTTTCTTCTCCTCTAATCAAAGTAATAAAGGTTTGCCAATTAGCCAAATATGCAAAGACTTAGAAGTGTGTTGGACAGAAAAAAAGTCAAAAATAACTTGAGAAATTGATATGTGTTGAGCGTCTGTTGGAAGAAACTAAACAGACAAACAGTCTCACTGTTAAACTGAGGCTGGTGGTTAGAAAGCTTCTCTTTTCTTTCTCCATTGTCTTTTCTCAGGACAGTAACAGGCACTTGTAGATTTGTGGCCAAGTTTATCTATGTTACTTGTTTGGAGCCTGACATTTTCAGCACTGACATTCATACAGGTAGCAACTTTTAAATACTGGGAGAAAATACCTCACTAAAAAAACAACTCATTAAAGAAGAAATCTACTCATTCACTCTTAACTAACCAGACTAGAAAAACGTGAACATAGCATGTGTGATATACATTATCTGCTACCATCTTTGTCAGTTTCAGGGGCCAGAAAATTCACTGATTTCCCAAACATTTCCCATTTTCAAAATAAAGATATTTTAGAGACATAAAAAGTTATTTTGAAATTGCTGTCAAAATACACAGTAGAAGAAGTGAAATCAGCTATGGAGTACTTAAAGCAGCTATAACTAATATTTCTATTCAAATAGATAAACAGTAAATCGCATGATTACTTGTATGTAAGAGGGAACGCTTGTAGTGATGAAGCCAGAAAGACTTGTCATCCGACTCTGCAGTTCCCCTCAGCTACAGAGCAGTTCAGCATCTTTTGGTTCATTATTTTTGGTTTTTCAGCCCACAGCTGTTTTGGATCATTCCCACTGCTTTCGGAATGTTGTTTTAAGGTCACATGAGGCAGCTGTTTTTGGCAAAAATGCTCTAAAAATCACCTGCACACTACCTGCTCAGCACTAAATGGCAGACAGACACAATTAGCAACTAGCTGGTAAACATAGTGGCCAGTTAAAATGAGACTGAATAAGGGACTTAAATTCATCAGATGGCCAGAGACATGTCTCCAAAGTAATGCTTGTATTCAGGTGTCTACATTTAGATGTGAAAGATATGGGAGAAAATGTTTGCTTATAAGCTCACCATAAACCTGATAATATGTCAGTACTGTGTTCTGCTGCTCAACTTAATTGCAGGTTTGAAACATTTTTAATTAAAAAAACAATAGAAGTTCTGTTTTCTTTTCAATTTAACTCAAAGTTTTGACCCATTGGAGAAGTTTACGTGTTCACGTTCAGCCATATAACACACAGGCCCACTATCACTTAACTCAAAGTGTAATAATTTGTCAAGGGGGCTTTCTATTAGAGTTAAAGATGTTATCCATAATTTTTATTGACTTCTATTGGCGATCACTATGAAGTGCGACAAGTGCAGGCCCTCCAGGGTCCTTGAGACACAGTGGCCTGGTTGGTGGTTGTGGGAAGACTTCAGTTCCTGCTTCAGAAAATTTTTTGATTTCAGAAATCTCAGCACCTTGCAAGCAATCGTCGCGTCAATGCCATTGATCAACAGACCTATCAACCCCCTGCAGATGTGTGATTGAAAGAGAAAAATATTACTTGCTGCCACGTTAAAAAACCTTTTTTCAAATACAAATAGAAACAAGACCGAATTTCACAGCAGCTGGAGAATGACCCTCACATGGAGAACACCCTTCAGAGTGATTACAGAATCAGACTCTCACAAAGTTCTGCTCTTTGCAGTCTTAAAGCATCTTCAATAATAACTACATCAAAAGCTTTTCCCCAAGATTCATCAGGACAGAACATGAGCACGGAGCAAAGGATGCTTTTAATGCAGGCATAAATGGGAATGTTTGGCAATTTACAGATCAGAAAGTGATGAACTAGCATTTGTTAGCTCGTTTAAACATTTATGAGTTAAATAATACATTACACATTAGTGAAGTGCTAAAAAGATCAAATTGAAAAGGCCCGAGCATATGAGGTCTTGATAAACACGAGAAGAGGTTCAGAGATGAAGGCTCGGCTCTCTAATCATAATTGGTCCCAGTAGATTGCTAGAATAAAAATGCACAACAAAGTAATGTTGTATGAGGCTCTGGCCTGCTTTGAAAACTCATAATATTCACGCGACATTAGATTCTGTGTTTGCCTCAGCAGCTGCTCACAAAAGGCAGCCATGAACAAAGACATTCCTTTTGCATTTCAAATAACCAAGCCCTAACCTCCCCCATCCACGGCAGTCTCCAACTTCCAATCATAATTCAAAACACCATCACTACACTTATTAAAACATGAGGAAATAGCTTCAGCAAAATAAGCAGTAAGCCAGGGGAAAAAAGAGGAAGAAAGGGGAAAGAGAAGGAAATAGAAATACATTAATTTTCCATTTTCAGTGGACTTGCTCTTTAAGGGTCCTCACAAACCAAGGAGCATTGAAAAACCAATTAATCAAACATGAATGGCCTATCATAGCTATAGCAGACACGTTTCCATAGCAACAGCCTCCAGGCAAAATTGTCACCCTTTAATCTGAGCCACACGATGTTTAATATAAACAAGAAGGAGACACGCAGAACAGAGGAGTTCACAAGGGGAAAGCACTATGGCATTGAGACAGAAAGACCTATAGGGTCACTCGCTTACTTGCATAAATATATATCTAAGTTCCTATTTTAAGGGACACATTTACAATTGTGACAATACATATGAATTCACCTTGTTCTTGTGGAGGAAAATCAGAGACGATGGAGACCGTAGTGAGAACCAATAAAGCATGCTTGACTACATCAATGAGTCAAGTTAGATTAGGTTTGAACAAAAAAAAAGAAAAAAAGATTTGTTTTGAATAAAGCACACATTTTGTCGATTCATATTCCATAGCATTAACTCAATTTTCATTAGACCTGAGTGTTCTGTCCTAACTAACGGAGCAGTTTGTCACCAGAAAATACACAAACAAATTAACTATTGCACTCCAGTGAAAGTCTGATGAAACTCATAGTTCACATATCAGTGCAAGCACAAAGAAGCATAAGTATGAAAGTGTCAATTACCATACTTTGTTACAGATACTAAAAGCAGCTAAATACAGTAAAAGGTCTAATAGTCACTCATATGTCATTTTTTAAAGCCTCTCCAAGCACTTTCAGTTGGTGCTTTCACCTGTGTGAGACAGAAAGAGCAAGAAGTTATCACATAGCCCCATCAAGCCCGAGCTAAATAAAGCGAGCGACAGACGGCTGTACAAATATTATGAAAGAATCTGACAAAGGTTGCCGGTTGCCATAGGTACTGTATGCTAATTCCTAATGGTGTCCTTCGAATGGCTGGCCAAAAGAGGAGGGAGTGCACAGTGAATAACAGGATTTGGTTGGTCACTGCTCTCTGCCTTTAGCATGTAACACATACTGACTTTTCATGGACTCCTGATATATTTGACAGGCCTATAATACTGACTTTATTTCTGGCCATATGACTTGGTCAGTGACGAATATGAAAACGATGTTATTTTCCTGAGTGGGCCAGACCAGTGAGATGGTTATATGTTGAGAAAGCTAGCACTGCATTAGTCTTATTCTATCTTATTCTAAGTCACTGAATACTTTGCTCATCATCGTTCAGGGTTTTTCTGCCGCATTTGATGGTACAACTATAAACCAATAACTACCAACTTGAGCGATGAAGTGGCCTAAATTTATATTTAGATTATTTATAAAGTTGGATACAGAGTTCTCCTGGGTATTGTCATAGCTGTTCTTAACCTCCAGCAATATAGTTGTTTGCTGTAAAGCCCCAGGAGATCAGCGTCCCTTGTAAACAGGAAAGAGGAAAAGTAAGAGGGGAAGTAAAGAGTACACTGGAACAAAGAGAGAGACACAAAGACATAACAAAGGGGAAAAGTAGGGACACAGCCAGAGAAAAAAGATACAAAAACCCCACATGACCCAAGTACTAAAATCCATCTCCAAAGTTATCAAGGGGACAGTTAGATATTGCTTTTTGGTGATGAGCAGCCAGGCAGACCTAAACTGTGATGTAAAGCCAGGAAACTCTGTGTGAACGTGGTCCTTTGCCATCGTTACGCCTGTCGTGTTTGTATTCACATCTTGTACATCATAGTCAAATGGGAGTCAAATAACAAAGGCTTTCCAATTATGTGTAGCACATTGTGTGCGAGATGGAATATCACAAAGCCATTGTTCCCTTGCTCCTGCTGACCTTACCTTTGAAATGGTTTCACGGCCGCTCCAATTGCCTGCACCATTTGATTTAGCTAAGGGGATTTGACCACCAGCACAGAGATGAGAGAAGGGGAGAAGAGAGCCCTGTGCAGCTACAAGGAGAAAGAGGAGAGATTCATACCGGAGGAGAGTAAAACGGCTAACCTTGCTCCGTCCTTATGATGATTACACCAGAGTGGCATCTGTTTCATCATTTACATAAGCAGGTTGATTGCTATGCAAGGTTTTATTGCCTTAGCATCATGATAAACCAGTCTCTCAATGTGAAGGGATCAATAAATGTTGTGGTTATGTTTCAACTTATTATCACCAACAAAATAAATCTTTAGTGGGGGATTTTTAATTAAGTGCATTCTGTAGAGCTGAGTCAATTCACTTTTAGTTAACGTGTATTAAAAAATAAATTAACAGTTAAATGTGTTTGCTAATTATAGAGCATTTTCCCCATAAAGTTGCATGATTTCTTTTAGTATTTGATTTTAAGGAAACATCACCTGCTGAACTGCTTTAATCTGCGCTTTCATACTTTCAGACCCTCTCCCTGTCCCATCCTGGCTTGCTTAAATATACGGTGATCAATGCTTCTGCGAGTCCCAAGACTTTCCACTCCTCACCCCCTGCTTGACTGGAGCCATCTTGTTTAGAGTGATGGCTCACTCACACAGGTTCACGGCTGCTATTGTAAAATCACCCAGCGTTTAATTGAAACAAATGACTATAATAATAGAACATTATCCCTGCAGGCACCCAGCCATGACAGCTTTAATTAGAGGCGCGTTCAAGACTGATCCTTCAAAAGCACAGCCGCTGCGCAACACGGTGGTAAACACGCCTTTAGGTGGGGGAGCCAACCCTGGGCCTTACAGCCCTCAAAGCTACTTCTCATTCACCCTGAGGGCAGAGCACTAACAACTCTGTTCCTCAAAGAGCCTTCGAGCCTAAACCCCTCTCTCCCCCTGCTCACTCTCTCCCTCTTTTCCCTTTCCCTTCATCCATGTCTTCAGTTTATCAGGCTTATATACACCCAGGAGGGTCATTTACACAAGCTGAGGAGAATTAATAAGAGAGTGGATTTATGAATCATACGCTACTTAAGTATGAAAGCAAACGCAAAATGCTGCTTCTGCCTTCTTGTGACATCAGACAGATGCTAAGTAAGGAGATATGATGGACAGCAGATGCCGGGATGTTTGAGTAAAAGAAACACAAGTGGTTTAAAAATGTGTTGAAGCTTAATTGGATGTATTTTTTTAAGCAGTCAAGATGATTTACAAAGTATTATTCAGTAAGACAAGGAGACTTTGATTCAAATGTCTAATGCGATGTTATGATCCAGGTGTACTACCTGCCAACTGTATTTAGCAACACACTATTAAAACCTCATTTCACTTATTAGTTTGGCTCCATGTTGCCAAAACAAAACACCATAAGGTCATTTTCAATCGTTCCAATTACATGCTACTCTGAAGGAAAAATATAAAAATGTTTGCTCTTGCACCTCCTGCGCTGAACTGTGATCAAGTAATTAATCTGGCAGAAAAACAGCAATACCTCACAAACTAGCAGCATAAGGAAATAATTACGAGTTTCAAAACAAACTTTAAAAGAGAGGAGAAGCAATTTATTCCAAGAACATCTCAAGTAGCCACACTGTTGAAATGGACTTTGCCACTATATCTCTCAAAGCCAAACACAGACCATGCCATTTTATTTTCATAAAATGTCGGAATGACTTTTAAGTTGTGCCACAGAGATAAATGATACAATAAACACGCACACAAAGTTATAACAAAAGTAAATGGGAAAAAGATCAATTTTTATGATGTTCTACTTTACAACCCTTTGTGTTGGTATTGTATTTTCCTTAATTTGGAAAGTACTGTATGCCTGTGGCTATTATTGTTATTATTGTTATTATTATTGTTATTAGCAGTAGTAGTAGCACATCTAAAAGTATAGCTGGAAGTGTTTGCGCAAGACGTTGATGTCGCCGGTTGGTTTGAAAAGTACTGTACCACCCTGAACACCTCTCAGAATGAATCTGTGGCAGCAACAAGGCTGTGGTTGATTTGCAGATAGTAATGTCATGATTTCCCCCTCGGCACCATCCTCCATGTTCCTCATTACAGCTAATGTCAGTACCTCCTTTGCTTTTATTTTCTCTCTCTCTCTCCTTCTATCTCTTTCTCTCCCCACCCCTGTTCTCGCTCTTGTTCCTCAGTCTTTTTATTCTCTCTCTCTTCTTCTCTCTCACCGTGTCTTTCTCCCCATGTCTCGCTCCCTCTCAGCCCGGGCGTGTCTCTGAGCTCACCTCACAAAGCACAGCGTCAGAGAATCAGAGCCTTGCCTGACATGACATGTAGGAGACGGTTGTGAGGAGCGACACAAACTCTTGACAGCAGAAGGCAAGGCTCCTCTGCTCCCACTAATGAGACTCCTGACTGCCGTGTCAAACACACTTTGTGTGAATGTGTGTGTGCGTGTGTGTGTGTGTGGGCGTGGCCGTGGTCGCACAACAAAACAATGAATGCGGATGCAGAAATAATGAAGACAAAAATAAGAAAGTGCACACAAAAGAAAAGTAGGCGCATATAGTAGTGTGTGTACCGCGCAAGTGGAGGTCATTGGAAAGGTGATTTGCATGTGTGTAAAATCCTCTCACAGAGAAATTTCACACATTTCTGGCAGAAGCCATCTTCACCTTCTTCTCCAGCTTTGAACTATAGCAAATGTTACAGACGGCAGATCACCAAACAAATGAACTCACTGCTATTGCTTTGGTACACATGATCACACGGTACACTGCATCACACCTTGAGGTACAGTTTGCATGAGGATGTTTCACTGATGTTCACTAAAAATGTTTTTAAAGGAAGCAGATGTGTTGTATGCACACATCCAAATGTGGGTAAGTCAACACTGATCAGTTATTTTTGCTATAAAGACAAGAAAATAGTTCTGGATGTCGATAAAAATGGAAAGAAAACACAAATTTGCTGCTAAGAGCCCGTCTCAGTAAAATAGAAAGATTAAACTACAATTTTGTACTAAAAGTTGTATTTTTAAACTTTGATTTACCTTATCTAATCATTTCTAGTCATGTTTTCTTACTTGGCACCACTGAGGACGAAGGGCCATGGCCATGGATTCTGTCTCTAACTTGCGTCTCTTGGTGCTGGATTACAGTAACACAGCACACTATGTTACATGAACACAAGTGTTTTAATCACCCTGACGCAAGCCACTCTTGTGCACATTAGCAGACAGAGTGGCAGTGTTGTGTTGAACTGGTGGCTGGTGGCACAGCAGGGGAGACATCCCTGAGTGAGATGACATGGGACGACTCTCCACCACCACCAGGGCAGAATATTCCTGGTGGTGAAAGCAGAATGAGCTGATGGATGGTTGAGATAGGCCACAGTGCAATATGGACACGATTTCATGGCATGATAAATCTCAGCAGGGGCCCGTGGCTAAGTGTAATATGAAATCCCTTATCTATGTATCTGCTTCATAACACCAGCTATCTGCAGCAGCTGAATCTGCCTTTGTTTCTTTACCTTCTGTTCTTTGCTTGAATGCCTCTGTTGATCACATCTACCGTAAGGGGAAGGATGGTGACAACAACATGTGTGTGTGATAACACATCTTCTACTTAGTTGTTTTTGAAATACGATCTGATGAATTATCTAAATTGAAAATTGTCACTGTATAGATCCTCTTCCATTACCTTTTGATCACACTGATAAGCAGCGTTATTAGATGAGATTTTGCATAGCACTCCATAGCAGAGAAGCTGGCCTGTGTTTGTACAAAACAAGTTTAAATTACACCTGCAATATAAATGAAATGCAATTTGTCTCACAGAAGTGATCCTTTTAAAGTCCGGTGCGTGTGTGTTATTTAATACCATCTCTTTAGAATTTATGATTAAAAAGAAAGAAATTAATTCGGCACCTTATCCTCTGATTAGCTTAATCCGATAGGTTAATTGACTTTATCAGGGTGGAGAAAATAGATGAGCTGCTGTTGCAGCCTGCAATAAAAAACCCTCTGAAATGATGAAATTGGAAAATAACCTATATTTCTTTTAAGGTTTTTTCTTAATATACAACTACAGTTTCATATCACATTGCCAGAGAAATAAGGCACTTTCTCCCAGGAGATGAGAAAAGAATTGAATTTTTCCTTATCGGTCATCTATTTTTCCACAGAATGCTATTACTTGCTGCCTGCCGTTGCTTAGCAACAGGAAATATTAATAGGACCTTTTATTAGCTAGGCTTTACCAGTGGAGTACTAAAATGAGGAAGTGGAAAACATGAATGTGTTACATAAATCTCTGAACCTTTCAGGGTTTGCACAAGTCTCTGTTTGTCCAGTGATTTATGGCTGTGATGGTTCATTTATGGGAGAGGGAGGTGTGAAATGCCAAATGGAACATTAGCCTAAGGGACAATTTGAAAATAAATAATCACAAAAAAAGTGAGAAAAGGGAAGCAGTTTAAGGAACAGCCCAATTTTTTCCCTGCAGATTTCAAGAGGCCATCAAAGAAGAAAGTGATACTTTTGTTCTGCTGGAGGCATTGATCATTCAAAATCATCTACGCCTGAATCAACATTGGAATAACTAATACAAGTCCCATTCTATCACTGCGCTTGTTGAACTGTAGTGAAAAGCGACAGACATTCCATCATTTTCTGCAGACGCTCTAATCCCTTTAAAAAATGACTAAAAATGAAGGTCTTTCAAAGGAGAAATAGGTTTTCTTCATTTGGATGAAAAGTATAGAAAAAGGCAAAGCCTCAAAGAGCAGAAAGTCTTTAAAGGAAGAGGTAAGACAAATTTAAAGTCCATATTGGAAAAAGTCTAAACACACTTAATTACAACATTTCTAAAAAGTCACTTGATAACAGTCCAGGTGACATACAGTACTATTCGTTTTTCAGACTTAGAATTAGGAGACCAATATTTTCTCTATAAATGCCTCACCTTATCTCTAATCCACCCTCTTACTCTGTTCCATGTTTATACAAAAACCAGCAGGTGTACAGTATGCGATAATACGTTTGCTGAGACCCTCCATCAGAGAGAGAACACATTAAAACACACCTCTGCTCTCTTATCATTAATTCATCCCAGCTTGTCTGTGACAAGTTCAGTTGACATTGCAGCTCATATTTCATTCACACAGGCTTGGAGAGCGAGCACCTGCCAGGAGCACTTAATACCTCGTGAGTAAAAGTAAAGAAAGAAAAGAAAACACAGGCATCCACCCAACTTAACATGACAATGAGGGTGGGATTAACACTTGATAATTAACCTCAACAACTGAAGATAAAGAGCTTGTGAGAAAATTCTTACATTTAAATGTTGGTAAGAAAAGAAATTAGAGTACGAATTTGAATATGAATACAGCCAGCAGATCTTTAGGGTGCCACAACCCTCATTACAAATGAACTGACCCTCATTCAGGCAGATTCTGGAAAATAACAAGTGAGATAATACCTGGGAGTTCGATGTAGCTAAGGCTGCGTCTGCATATAACTCTTTCTGGTAATATATAGCTGTTACGCATAACATCCCCTGGCTGATTATCCATTCATCATCTGTTACATATTCAAAACATCACACTCAAGACAGTGTGATGATGGCTAATATTGCATGCATCACTGAGGGACATGAAAAAAACTTAATCAAAGATAATTTATTCCAGTTGCAGGCACAGGTCATATGAATTTGAAGAGCATTTTAAATATACCATAATTGAATACAGAGCCGTTCTGTTCAAATCGGATGCAAATGTAGTTGCACAGCACAGGTGTGAACCTCACATAAATATATCTATCCAGCCAATAATAAAATTGTTTAGCTCTAGGCGTGTTTTGGTGTAAATAAAGACACAGGAGACAACAAGGCCACTTTACTTGTGAGTCCAGAAATGATTCACTAGCAGCAGCAGAGATGTGTATCTTTCTGGGCTGTATGGATAAGATCAATGCAACCTGAGCATGGCTATTAAATGTCTAATGTGTTTTGGAACTTGTAGATGCTATGACAGTGGGGGCATTAACAGAAAGAGGCAGGGAGAGAGAGAGAGGCCCTGCCAAGTGCATCAGAGCATCAGAGAAAAGAGCTCTCTGAAAGATATCAGGTTTGGCCAGGAGGGGCTTCAGACCGCAACATAATAAGCATCAGCAAAAAATAAAAAATAAAAAATAAATAAACCATATGAATTGAAAATGGCCTCTTTGCAAAATTAGGAGAGTACAGTCAATTATGTCTTTCAGGTTTTGAGAGTGAAAGTTACCATCTGGTTACTAACTGGAAAGTTAGCTTCCATCAGCTCCTCTCATCCTTGTTAATCTTTAAAGTATGAGGTGGGCAAAATTTTAAAGTTTTGTTAATGTCAACAAATCCCACGAACCAAATCTGATAATGAATTGATCCTTCTAACAAGTAGGTCCGTGACTAACAACTGTTTTCATTACCAATGACTCTGCGGATTCTTTTTACAGCTAGTTGATTATTGGTTTGGTTTAGAAAATGGTTTTAAAAAATGCTGTAATTAAACCAAGTTTATATCTTCAAACTGCATGTTTTGTCCATCAAAAATCCAGAACACAAAGATTTACTATTTTTGGGGAGTTTTTGGCACTTTTAGCATAAAAAATTACTTATCCGATTATGATTAATGCTTTTGACTACTGGATTCAGCTGTACTAACAACTGTACTTATTGCCTGTATAGCCAAAGGCCGATAGCTTATTCATCTCTGCCACAGAACTCCTTTGTTGTTTAACTATTAAAAACACATAAGTGAGCCCCACTGCTGCACTGACTGACATGTGCCTTCATTACTGTGAACACGGGCAGTGTCAGTTCCGTATTTCTCAGTAAATACTAACTAGCAAACAAAATCTGTACTCCATGGGTGAAAATAGTCCTCTTGAATTCAATATTTACTCCTGTTTGACTAATATTTGCCACAAACCACACTGCAGTAATTAAGAAATGAACTTATTTATGACCAGTTTTAGTGAACAAAGGTGCTCGGGTCAGAAAACTACAGACAGGGATGGTAATTTAGAAAGTATTTAAGACTAATGCATTGTTGGTTTTGTTCTTTTCATGGGATATGTAAATAAGAAAAAACATAGAACTACAGCTTCTTTAATATTCTATTGTGTTTATTTATATGTAAGTGAACATCTTCGTAGTTGGCATTGGTCCGGAGGATCATCATACAATCCACTGTTGCATCCACCTGAAGATCTAAATCTAAACAACATTTAGTCTTACAGAATACCATCACAAAAGCAAACACACACTAACAGCCCCCTGACTATGATCAACTGCTGCTGTAATACTGCTCCACTCTAAATGCTTTTTGTTATATAATCGCCCTATTTATTTTATGTTTATATTGTTGCACCTGCAATGGAGTACTTTCAAATGTCCTTTGCTTGAATCACGTAGGCACACATTTAAAAACCAGATGCTCTAAGCCTTTTGTTGAGACAGAATAACCTTATTTCACTCAAGTGAATTATCTCTAAAATATCTAATAATGAAATCCAGGAGGTACAGAAAACTGGAGGTATATGCTCATTTTGAATAAGAGTTACCTCTTTCCTCTTTGCAATTTCTTCTTGCTTTCCTCGCCACAATGCCTTCCTATCTCTCTCTCTCTCTCGCTCTCTCATTCTCTCTCTCTCTCTCTCTCTCCATCCTTACCCCTCCTCTCTTCATCCAACTCTATTGCACTCTTTTCATTGCCCAGCTCACGTATTGAATCTGCCTGATGAAAACAGATCTCACTGCAGCACCACAATAGAATGGCTGATGCAGGAAAGATGAACCCTAATGGATTTTTTTTTCAATGTGCTCAAGATTGAATATAAGGCCTGACCTCCAGATGTAGTGGATCCATTTCAACAGCAGAGATATTGTTTATAGTGAGGGCACAGAAACACATAGACACACACATACAGTACAACATCAACAGCAGCCACGGAAAAATACCGTTTGTGTCTACATATTGCACTCAAACACTGTACTTTAAATTTGAAACAGACTAAAATTAGAATTAACCCTTGTTATTTATCTATCCATGTCAAGTGAGGTATTCATTATGATAGCATCTCATGTTTGAACTGCAGAGTTTGCTTAATTACTCTGCTCAGCAGACTGTGTCAAGGTGAGGCACCAATTTAATAGACACTCCATTCTCAGCACAAATGAACCTCTGCTACGGTTTAGTAGTTTCGCCAGGCAGGCTATTTGATTTAGAAATTTCAGAGTTTGCTTTATATGCTGCTCTTTCACAGTGAAGTTTAAACCGAGCCCTGAAAAGACTTCCCATGTGTTCAAGGAGCTTCTGTCAGAACCAGTTAGAAATATCAAGGTTTGGAAGCTTATTGCACTTTTTAAAGATCACTGACACGTTTATTGTAATTTTTTGTGGTGTCATTTGTTATTTCTCTTGGCTTATTGTTAACTTATTTGCTTCTAAATGGCCCTGAATATAAACTTAATTTAGACAGTATACCGCAATCTTTGTGTTTCCACTTTAAAAACCAAAACACACTTTAAACCACCAGGCCTTATCAGGTTATCAGAAAAGCAACCACCAGCAGTTACCAGCATATTTTGAACATGTGTTCTGATTATATGTTCATCCTGTGTCATTTCTAACGTTTAAAATCTTCTGCATTTTTACCACATAACCTGCAGGCTTTAATCTATTAGACCACAGAGTGTGGCTCTCTATAGCAGTAACAAATGCCCTGACTGCCAAGAGAAAGTCTGGCCAATCAACCACTGTCTCCACAGTAAAGGTCATGACCAAAATGTGAAATGAATATGAAGATAAATGACACATGAATCCATTACCTATGGGGAATATTCCAATATTATATATAATATATAGTATGTTTATATGTCAGCTCTTTATCAAGCAAAATTTTGGCTATATGCTGACTGTTGTTTATCGTTATCTCTTTTGTTTACGATGAACATTACAATACATTATGCTTGACCTTGATATGCATCTGTATGTATTAATGTATACAGTATAAAAAAGATTCTCTTTTTTTTTCATTAACATACACAACTTGTCATTTCTCGTGATGCCTCAGACAGAAAACGAACAACATAAAACATGTGTTCTACACTATGAACTGCATATTATCTATTATAATACCAGAAAGACACTGTGCCGAGTAGCTTCCTGTGTCTGTTTATGATATCTCAAAACTACAATGCCGTGATGACCTCTACCCATTTACTCAGCTTATCTTTTTCTTGCCATGTAGAGTTATATGTATACTACTAAGAGAGACTGCTAACTAGAGAGCCTTTGCTTATTGCAGCCTATACGCATAAGCCATCCCCATATAATTTATTGTGATAGAAAACTGCTCTGTTTCCTGCAGTTCTCATGAATGCAATTATGGTTTGGAGATGCTAATTTGTGGAGGAGCAGTTCTGTGTGTAGCTGAAGCAGTAATCAGCGCGTATTCATGTTTGAAGGCTTGACAGATTGACCGATGCATGCTGTCAAAGTAGATATGATGCTGATGGATTTACCCACAATCCTTTTCTCCATGCATCATAGATGACATAGCAACCACTGAAGAGTCATTCAGTTCCCCCACTTACCCCCTTATTCTTGTTTTAAAAATGACATTTACCTTATAAGGTTGTAATCCATTTCATATTTGAAAGCTCTTTTAAATGGCTGTTTTGTATGCATATGTTGCTATTTCAATAATACGTCACTCTAACACTAACACCTAAAGGTCAAATTTGAGGCCATGGGAGGGTTAATAATTTGCCCATATGTCCTCCTGGGTACCAAGTACAAAAAACACTTCTTCAAAGTCCTACACTTTTGGTATGAGCCAGTACAGTTGAAATCACACACCAAAACTAAAAGGGTTTGGTTTAAGTCCATCCTTCTTTCCTCTGAGACATCAAACAATTTTTACTGTAAGTAGAAGTTTAAATTGTCCCAAACATCTGTAACCATTGCTAAAAATATTTATAGCTTTATTATAGCGTTCTGTTGTTACAGGGCCCCCCATGAAATGGTGCCGTGTACATAGAGCTACTCACCGAGGGCATTTGGCTGGAGACGAGGTGGCTGTCCTGTGCCAGCATGTTAGACATCATGAGTGTGGGCAGCTCTGGGTAGGAATACGGGTTGATGAGCCCATTGTGTTGCAGCGAGTGGCAGAGGTAGCCTGTAGAGTCGTGCTCCATCAGGTGAAGAAGAGGGGGCTCGGGGTGGTTAGGTGGAGTGATGGGGGGGATCTCGTAGTCCTCGTCCCCGGCTCCATTTCCACTGGCCGTGCCTCCACCTCCGCCTCCTCCCCCGCCGCCGCCAGTCTGACCTGTGTAGCTCTGAGGGAGAGACACAGAGAAAAAAATGAGAAAACATAGTTACATGAAGTAGTGGATATTGGTATATAAAACTAAAGGTAAGTCATAACGCGTTTCTACATAACACTATCAATATGGGTTCCAGATGTAGACATTCAGTTTACGATAATAGAGAGGAATAGTTCCTAAGGGTACCAGGGTTCTGCTCATTTCCTGCACAGACCACATTAGGTAACTGGAGAACTTCCAAAGCTTGAATGGGTATAAAACTGTCCCAGATTTATTCAGAATTATTAGTAATTATCATCAAAGACGAGCAACTGAATTACAAAATATTTAGTTCTTTAACAAAAAGTCAAAGCTCCAAGTCTGTGTACAACTCTCAAGGTGCATATCAATAATAAACATCAAATCATCAAAAAAAAAATCAGTTGTATGCTCCTTTAACAGTGAACAAAAGGTAAAGTAGAAACCAATATAAATTACTATATTCAGCAGTTTAAATGAGATTGACAACTATGGTGCAGTTGCTACAGCTCTTATTCACGCCTCTTATTGGCTTCGTCTCTGTAACAATGGCAGCTAAGTTTTATGGGTATCACAGTATTTAGAGCCATTCACAATACCAAACTGGTGGGAAATTTTTTTAACTCTTTTTTTTTTAAAGATGAAGTTGAAATAATTAAAACTAACACCAAGACAGCCCTAAAGTATTATTATCAACAAGACTTTCTATGTTGTGGAACATGATGGATATTGTTGAAATTATTGAAATTTCAGAAATGAGAATTTACAAAGGAAAAAAAACAAGAGACCCCTGCCAACTGCTTATTAAAATTAAAAACAAAATTTTTCTTCACTCACTGTCTATTAAATACATAAAATAGATCTGAACTGATCTGGATCAGTGCATAGTCGTAGTATAGGACGTGCTGCTGTTGCTACTTGCTAACAGTTCAGCTAGTCATCCTTTCGAGAGAAGGATATGTTCTTCGCCTCCTCCACATTTATGTTTGTATATCTGGACACCTGGTTGTTAATTATTACTTACCAATATTAGACTGCAGGTAAGCATAGCAACAGTACTTCTGCTTTTACTTCATTACTTCATTAACCTTTGTTGTTGGTAGGCCTACTGACCTTACCATGAGTTAAACTGACAACAAACCAAAAAAAAGCAGCCATTAAGCTGTCCCAACATAGAAAACAAGACTCCTCGTCCATTATTGTTATATATCAGGACAGCTTGACGTGTATTATCACTTACAGAGTGTTAGATGAAAAAAAAATAATGATACATTGAAAACAGACGCCTTGTGGTTCTCAATTTCTTGTTGAGGACTCCATGATAAACATTTATCTGGCAGACTACCCCATACTGACAGCTGCACTGGCAAACAGTTGGTTGATAAGTGAGAAAATAAATGTAAAACTCAGTGGACTGGATTCACTGACCACTACATCACTAGATTGGTCACTACATCTAGAGCTGTGGTCTATCAATGATTCATTAAAACCATCTCTGCTAAGTAATCTACAACATTTAAGGCTGCTTTCAATACAAGTTTAAATGCATTGGAAGCATTCATACTTAAATAACATAACTGTACAAATTAAACAAATAACAATTGATTTATAAATATGTTAACATCTTCTTTGCCAAGGAATTCAGTTCCTTACCATTCCACAAAAAGCTTTGTAAACTGGTTAAATTCTAATTGGTCATTTTGTTAGAACAGGTGTAATTTTGTTTCAAATGTTAAACGTCTCATTTTGAAACATAAACTCAATGCTCAGCGATCAGTAATAAAGAAGACCAACAGCCACTGCATTTGTGTGCTGTCACACTAACACAGTAAGTCCAATCAGATCAGAGTTCTGCACAGAGCAAGAAGAAAAGAAAAATAGCAGGGAAATTCAACGGGGAATGAAAAGCAATTTTGTCTGAGACGATCCAACTTGACTCCCATTGTAATGACTGAGTCAAATTAATCATCACAAATAATATTCTGGTGTCAGCCATTCAAGGGTTTTTTAATAGAATTTTTATGATTCATGTCTAGCAGTATACATCAAACAGTCAGTTCTGCAACATTTCTGAAATCAATTCAATATCATCTTTGTGTAGGCTGTCATCCTCGGCAGCAGAGTGGTCATTTATCTCTCAAACAGATACTTTTAGAAAATAAGGGGCATGGGGAGATGGAAGAAAGGCGAGAGGATACAGGGCACATTTTTTCCCTTTTTTCCCTCAACACTGTTTTAGTATAAAGGTGAGTGTAATGGCCCATTCTGTAATTTTGTGACCATATAAATTACAGGTTTCTTAAGATATATAACTGAAAAGGTTGACTTCCGAATGACAAATGAGCATTTCTTTTCAGCTGCTCGGAATAAAACCAAAAAAGGCCTGTTATCCTGTAAACAAACCTGAATCAGCATCAGAGAATATGTAGTGTAGACTGTTGATGGCTCATATTAGTGTATATTCATTTTAAAGTGATAAACCCTTGTGATTCTGCCCTTTTCTTCTCTTTTGGATCACAGGTTGTACCTTAATGTACATGGTAACGGACAATGTTCTTTTTACAGCGATGGCTTTCAGCAGGATTAAAATGTATCTGATGACTTTTAAAGGAATACTGATGTAAGGCAGTAAGCACAAAGCCAGATGAGAGGAATTTCATTAAGTTGCAATACCTAAAACACCCATCCTTTAATATGACCACAAAAAAGGACGTTAGCAATGTTTTATTGTGAAGCAAGAATGTCGACGCAAGCTTGAGCGTTTAAAGAACACTTTCATCTTCCTACACATAATGCCAAATGATGAAAAGAATGGAGAAAGAAGTGCGATTGCCCCAATTTGATTTAGTTTGTCCTGACATAGCCTGCAAGCCAAGCTGATATTAATTTTCTGGACTGTCCTTTGAAGACAGATGTTTCTGTAAACCTTTGGGGATAACGTTATTGTTTGGTCTAATGGACAAGAAAACGAACATTTCCTGAGATTCAATTTCCCTCATAATTGTTGGAAGGAAACTAAATTGTCTGCTGTAAACATTGGAGCCATTGTGTGAAGTAAGTCCCTGTGCGCGTCCCTCGGAGCCTTCACGTCGCCGTCATCTTTTACCGTACTTCACCAAGAACGTGGGTGACCACCGTGTAATCTAAAGCCTGCCGCACTGAGTCATCCAGCGTGTTCATCAACCTTTTGTTTTCTCAGTGTATAAATATAATTCCATGCTACAGGAGCATTTTTCTGGACCCGTCCGTTGCTTTTGATGCAAAGGCCTGAGGACTGAGCGTGTCATGTGTTAGATTGCTGGGAGAGCTCATTCAGTGCCCTTGATGATAAAATGTAAATACCAAGGACGTTCCCAGTTGGATTGTGGCAAGATAAATTATTCATATGCCTCTATTCAGAATGAGTTTGCATGTACAGAACCACATGTACACTCTGGCTAATGTATACTCTTTTCTCCTTTAAAAGTTAAATCTAAACAAAGGCAATGTATTTGATGGATCGTGCAGACCAGCATGTGTCCTAGTATGGAATTGGCTTTTCAAACAAAAGCCTCCTCTTTTCTTTTTTCTTTTTTTTCTATGAGGCACTCGTCATTGGTTTACGTTCAATAGTCAGGAACGCACACTCCTACCAAAAGCTGCATTACACAGATTCTATTTTCTCATTGAAACATCCTTTATTTTCCTCCTCTGATCAATACCACACACTATAGGGAACATTATTTCCAATACACAGTATGCTCAGGCTGCACAGTGAGCCAAACACAATCTGTAACATTTTAATTATGAGACAGATCTCTCGACTGTAAGTGTTACATACCAGCACACCTTTCATTTGAAAGAAACAGATGAATAGACAGTTGGTCTGGGACTGAGAGAGAAAATAACATTGATTGGGGAGCTTTCCAGCTTGTCTTTTATTTGGCACGGATCTCTCCCTCCCTCTGTAACACTGTCTGAGTATTCAAGGCCTTCTGGAGATGATATTGACTGTGGCTAATGGCTCATTATCTGTACATTCTTCTTCTTATTAGATTATTGTTGTAATGCCTGTAGAAATCTGGATTTGGAACACAACCCAATTAACATTAAAATGTACATTAATTCTGTAAAATGATTCACTGTCAAATATAATTCATATGTACGATATATAAGCAGCATGCCTTTTAGTATTTGTAAAACACTACATGATCTTGGCATAATGTTGTATTTAGAGCGGAATCGATTAGGCGATTAATCAGCAACTATTTCAATAATATTTTCATTTAAGACATTTTACAGCAAAAACTCCAAATATTCTCTGCTTTCAGCTTCACAAGTGTCTGTCATTTTGTTTGTTTTAAATAATTTTAATCTATTTGTTGGTAGGACAAAAACAGATACGTCACCTAGGGCTCTGAGAAATAAGTATTTTTTTCATCCCCTACTTTTTCACATTCCCCAGACTAAATGGTTAATCAATTAATTAAGAAAAGCAGCAGATTAATCTCTCTCTTAAAATAAAACTTAGTTGCAGCCTCAGTTGTATTATTTGCGGGTTTCTTATTATTGTACCTATACAGAAGAGGATTATGGCCACGTGGGATGTGATCAAGTGTTTTTGAGTTCAGTTTAAAGTTAGTATGACTTTAATCTCACAATTCAACTCCATGTTTAACATGTTGCCCTAATCTTCTTCCATATACCTAAAAAGGAACATCATAATACAAACATCATTTAGCAAGAAGTCACATACACTCATCATTCACATTCCTCTTAAAAACAGTCACGCTAGACATCAAGTCACACAATAAGAGTAAATATTTTCAAGCCAGTTGCCTCGCGTGCCACACAGACGCAGAGTTTGGAGTCTTCCTCTGGAGTCAGTGTTTGTTTCGGGGAGAGGGCGGGGCCGACAGCACGGAGACAGACGGTGACAGATCTGCCTAACACTAATGTGCACTTATCTGCCTATTGGAGAGCTCTTGTCACTGTGCTGATTTATGCTTTAAACCCCCACATGCTACCACTTCCATCACCTCCAACACTCTTCGTTCCAACACCTTCCACTATCCGCTGTGCAGCATGCTGCGAATGGAGACAACGTCGGGCCCCGTTATCTCTCCTTTCCATGCAGTCCGGTTTGCAAGGAAAATAGTGGATTTATCTTTGGGAAGAATTTAGGACCATCATCTATTCTCATTGACTCTGCCATCGCTCTCCCAAAGGAAGATTATACTGTATATTTATAAGGATCCTGTTTATGAGTGTACTCAGAGCTCTTGTGTTAATGTAACACAGGAATGGAGAATAGCTGTTGTCAGACTACAAAGATCACTTACTTCTAAACGCTTAATGTTAACAGCATGAACTGATCTGCTATTTCTGTTTATTGGGCTGTTTGTTTTTGATCCTACCCTTTCCCTTTTCCCTTTCTTCTTCTTCTCTCTTGTTATCCCTCCATCTCTCTCAGTCAACTCAAGCTTAATTAAACCCATAGCTGTTCTTCTTCTACAATATCGTGTCAGGGGGTATCAACACACCACAAAGCCTTCTCTAGCAGAGCCCAAAGAGAGGGAGGGGGAGAGGGCCAAAGATCCAGTTACAGCCACACTACACCTCCACTCTCCTCTTCCTCTCTTGGCTAGCCCAACACCAGCCTGGCCTGTCCCTCACAGAGCCCAAACAGCTCTCTTGTCCATGCTCCATGTCCCCGGGACCCTGATCACCCCCACCTCCAGCTCATCTCTGTGTCATCTCATCTCTCTCTAAAACAGCCAAGCTGCATTATTTATCTGTCACTATGTTAATGTTTGTAAATCATGAAGGGGGCTGATGCTAAAACACGGTGTACTTGGTTTCCTGTCCTGTCCGGTGAAGGAACGAGATGGGAGGGTGGAAAGAGAAGAAGGTGGGAGTGAGAGAGACAGAGAGAGAGAGAGAGAGAGAGTGGGAGGCAGTAAGCGGGTGAGACAGGGAAAAAATAATGTCGAAAGCATGCTCTTTCTAGGAAATAAAACCCTGCTACTATCTCTTCAGCCCTGGCCACAGCTATGCAAGAAGGAATGATGCTCCTCTGTGACCAAAATGCTTCTTATTTATCATTATAGGATGGAAAATATGAGGAAATGGTGAAAATAATTACAGCGAGTACCAACTGTCCACAGTCCAAAGATACAGACGGCCCCATTCTCCCCAGATACTGAGTTGATTACTAACTAACCTGCCATTGACTAAAACCAGTTTTTCTAATTGCATATATTGTCCCCCTTGTTTCTTTTATGTTTTCTTCCCTTCTTTTCCCTCATGTATCCTGTTCCCAGTGCTCGTCTCACTTGTCAGTCAAGGTCAGGAGGTCATCCTCATCTGATCGCGTGTCAGAGCAGATTAGAATCAGAGCTTTTGTGCCATGTCATATTTCATTATGCATTTGACTCATCTCACAGGTCAAGGGGTCAGTGTGATTTGATTGGATGACAGAAATGATATAATTTGTGTTTAACCCTAGGCTGTATGAGGCTCTGAGTGGCGTACTAATGCATTTTGCAAAGACGGGGCAGGCCCTCTCCACAAGCGACTAATTTGAAGTGGCACACCGCAGAGTTGAAGGAGAGCCAGAGCTATTGCACAACATGCGGAGGTTATAAGGGAGGCTTTATCAAATAATAAACACAACCTCCCTTGTACCTCTGTGTCTGTCTGTCTCTTGCGCGCTTTCTTTTTACTCTGCAAACTGATGCATGTGCCCAGACATTAGCTGCCTTCTGCGCCTAATATGTTGCTTTTCCTCTTCCTTTTTTCTTTCTTTATCAATTTGATTCACTAAAAATGTGTCACTGACCCTCTTCTCTCTTGTTTTTCTCTTTCTCAGTTTCTTCCTCTCCGTCTAATAACACTTGATATTGGCAAGAGAGGAGACTAATGGAGAAGTGCTTTCAGCAACAACAACCACCACATTATAATTGCTGAACATTCAACTGCAACACAAACAACATTTAAATAGCTCCCAAATTACTATACAACAGCAGAGAATTTATACGTAACAATGGCAAAAAATCCACTAAGTTATTATTTTTAGAGGAATAACAGTTTTTATTGTTTCATAAATTTTCCTCTGCTGGTTTGCATCGTGTGCACAGAAAGAGGTCAGGACCTTGGGGTCAGTAATGATATACAGATGTCGCAGAGTGTCAGTGAAAACTCAACTGTGATCTAATGTGGTCAGAAAACAAACCATGGGTGCACAAGATTGCTCAGGTTTCCCAATAGTCATCTAGAGTGATTGTGATGCAGATGTTGACGCTGCTGTGGGTGATGGGGGAAGAGGGGGGAGAGAGGAGGAGGAGGGTGGAAGGAGAAAAAAATGAAGAGGAAGGAGCAGAAAAGAAGAGTGGAGGGGAACAGAGATGAATCCAACATTTCAAATGAGGACCATAATCAAACTTATTGCCTGACAGGGCGAATCTAGGATTACAATGTTACATTGGCAGACATGCAGTGTTATTTCCAGAGTCCCCTCTGTCTCCTCCTGTTCAAAGCAACCATATCTCGTGGAGAGGGAAGGCTTTTTAACTTTGCTCATTGGCACACCGCTGTCTGTTCTATGATGCTTTACAAAAGCAACTGCTACTGCTGAGTTATGACCATGCAGAAGACGCCCAGAGATTCAACAAGGCCAAAAAACAGAAGCCAGTCAACTGCTTTTTAATTTTTAATGACTCTTCAGTTATCTACTTTTCTATGCTCACTGTCAAAATCATTATTAGCATGTGGACAATGGTGCTACTGTGTCTGAATGACAAAACTAATTATTGTTATAAGAGCAAGTAAATGGACAAAAAAACAGCACAATAAAGGGTTGGTGGATCAGTACCGACTGACTCTAACAATGTTGAAAATAACAAAGGGAGCGCTGATGGCGCAGCCATCCAAACAAATGTGCATTATTCTGAGAATTGTTAGGATCCTGTCACCCACAAATAACTCTGCTATACACNCATGTGGATGGCGGGTGTGTCTTTGTGTGCCTATGTGTGTGTCATTTAATCTTAGACAAATGTCTGACTGCATGCATGAATGTAATGGCTCTTGAATGCTTTGAATGCAACATTTTGCAGGTATGCTTGTTTTTTTTGTAGTTTTTTTTTTTTTTACAAAAACTTACTGTTACAGACTGCCTGCTCCGTGTGTGAGTGGGTGTGTGTGTGGTATCAGTGTGTTCTTAAGTGTCTCCCCTCCCTAGTTCGGAGTCAATGAGGCTGTGTATCGGAGGCTGGCACAGCTGGTGGGAGCAGGAGAGTAACATCTGGACCCCCGTACTTTTGGTGCCATTGTTAATAAGAGGCTGGTGGGGAGTGGAGGGGAGTGGAGGAGACAGCTCTCCAGTGTCAATGAACCTCCCTGTCTCTCACTAGAGCTCAGCAGTGCAGCTCATACTTGATGCAACCCAAAGGTGTCCACAAAAGGACCCCCCAGCATTGCAGCAAATACACAACTAAGATTTCAGTTTTAAATCCAAACAAGAACAGCCTAATCAGCCTGATTTTTGTAGTTTTTAGCTGCGCTTGCTGCATGCTTCTACAGATGGCAATGCCGGTCCATTATCGCCATTTGGATAAATTGTAATAACCTCACGTAGCACCATTATGTCTACATTTCATGTTGTCCAGTGCTATGGTTTGTGATCAAGACACGTTCCCATCAGTCTCTGTTGTATTTCGTGTGTAGTTCTACTTAGCAAATATGATGACTATTGTGAACAACCTAAAAATTCTTTATGCTAAACCTCAGTATGTTACAATTGTCTTTGTGAGCATGTTAGTATGCTGAGATTCAAAGGCTCGCAGTGCTGCTAGCATTGCTACACCATACTCTTGATAAGTCAATCTTCAAGCAATTTCCTGTGATTGTCTGCACTTTCTTGTTCTGTATTGTCTTACATGGTTAGCTCCACCTGTGTTGCACAAATAGAGACTTAAACTGACACATAAATATATAAATATAATGTAAAAATATAAAAGCTGTCTGCCTCAGGCTTTGTGCCAATATATTTGCTGTGCTCTGCTTAACCAGTTCAATAAGAAAAAATAACATGGATTGGTGTCAGCTTAGGGCTTTTTTCAAATCTTGAAGATACTGCATTAATACATTATTTTTGCTAATGAATCTTGTTTCAATAGACCACTTTCCCCTCTAATAACTTTTTTTCCCATGTGAATAAGGGCAAACCAGTTCAAGGCAAACCTTGTGTTTTTTATATTTAAAAGAGATAGAAGATCTCTGCGGTTATGAAAGGGCTAAACAGACACTGGCCATTCTGTGTCTTTTATAATACACTGGCATGTGATCTAGCACAGGATTGAGTGTTTGGTCTCGCATCATTCTATCCAATGGGGTGAAAGGCCTACACAAACACATTAAGGTTGCCATTAGTTTCATCTGATCACCTGGGGCAACAGGGGGATGGACAGCTTGGCAGAGTGAGGGCCTTACACAAATATACAGCTGTGCATTTATATGTGGTGCCATGTTAGATGAGTATTTCAAACAGAGGGCTTTTAAACGGAACACGAGAGAGGAGGAT
>JAPMOB010230113.1:26291-45744 GCA_029875015.1 Lepomis gibbosus
GACTGTAAAAAGGCCACGGGGAGAGAGCTTTCCATCTTTCTGCTGCCGTGACAAATATGCCTGCACATCTTTTTGCATTGTCTCCACTCCCTGCTTCGTCAGCGAACAGCTATAGAAATATTTTGGCAGGCTTCTCTTTGTTTTCATTTTCACAAAAGATGTAGTGAGGGAGTGAGAGACAGAAAGGGTAGGGGGTGGGGGGGCTGCAGGTGGGAGAGGTAGTGGGTGGGAAAAGTAAAGGGATGTTGTCAGAGGTTTGGGGGACATTTGTGAAAAGGAGGATGAGGAGAAGAGTGGCAGGGGCAGAAAAGTGAGAAATAAGGACAGAAGGGGTTAGGGCAGAGGAGCGAGTGGAAAGAGTAAGGTAGGAGAAGAAGAGCAGAAGAACTGGTGGGAAGTACGAAGCCAGGGGGAATTATAAACGAGGTGGAATAAATAGGGGACTAGGCAAGGGATTGGGAAGATTGAAGTGACGAGTATTGGGTGAGTCACAAAGTAGGAGAATGGAAGAGGAGGGCCCAGGTTGAAATGTAGGGGAGGAGGAGCCTGCCACTCTGGTCCCAAGCTCCAGTCTAAACAGCGGGAGGAAGCTGTAAATCAGACTAATGCGGCCGAGCTGTAATTCAGACCAGCAGGTCCAGGGCGCTGGTGCGGGGACCCCGAACGGCGGGAGTTTACGAAACGCCGCCGTGAGGCTTTAATCAGTGCAACGATCCGAAGATACGTCTCCCCCAATCAGCAGGCTTCCTGTCAGTCACACACGACTGAACCTGACCAATCAGGTTCCGCCGAGGTTCCAGACGGGCTGGCTGGGCTTTGGGCTGCTGCCAAACAAGAGAATTACTCATCTAAACTGGAAAGGTGGAATGGGCCTTTAATTCAGAGCATAGAGGGACGAGGTGATAGATTTGTCAAAGGCTGGACATAAAAGACTGAGGGATCGTGTTCTACAATGGTTCATCAGAAACATATGGGGGAAAGATGAGAGACACAGGGGAGCTGTGGAGGAGGACTTAATCATACTCATCAGACTGGAGTGTCTCCTAGTTTAGACACTAAACCTGTGTGACAGTCATCATATCTGCTCAAATCTGTTAACAAGAGCTCTCACACCACTAAATCTCTCATTAACAACATTTAGGAATAACAAAAATAACATGATGGCCACATTATAAGTTCAGTCTGTAAATGGGTTTAATAAACTTAATCATAATCACATCTGTTTGCTGCCACATACATTTTTTTCCATCGATCTACAATCCGTTTCTTTTTCTCAGTGTCCCACAGATCTGCTGTTGGCACTCAAACACCTCTCTAATTACAATTACAACACCCAAGGGGCCGGTCTAATCCTTGGCAGCAATGACTTACAACAAAATAACTGAGAGGCAAAATAGCATCAAACTTACCGTCAAAAACATAATTCGAGCTCCCAACATGTAAAACAGGCAGACAAACTTTCAAATCATCTGTTACCAGAAACCACCTTTTCATACCTGCATTTTACTCAGAGAGGAAGGAGGGTAATGCATTAACTTAAAAGAGAGCGGAAAATGCAAATGTAGAACGCTTTATCATCAGGTATTCAAACAGGCCCTTTCAACTCGGCAATCCATAATATTTCAGCTTTGATGCTCAGGAAATGGCCACAGCTCGATGGTAACACTGAGCTGGATTCTGCTCTAGTAGTAGTAGGACTAGAGTGACTGGCTGGGCTACACACACACACTGTGCATGTTAAAACCACATGCAGCGTCTTGGCAGCAAAGACGCTACAGCGGCAGCCAATCAATAAAACCTTGTTACACTAATTGCAAGATCATAATCTCCGTTCCGACTTCTGCTGAATATCCAAACAGTCACTCCATTAGCCGAATTATTCCCCTGTGCAGTTTCTCCATCTCTCTTTCTGCCCTCCGTTACCATTTCCTCCTTGTGTTCGTTTTTTTCTGTGACATATTTCTCTCAAACAGCAGTTCCGCTAAATGAATTCATAAGTCAGGGAGAAAGACATCAAAGCAAAGCACTGTCAAGGTAAAGTGCTGATGAAGTATACTGTTTCTTTTTCTTTGCTGCAGAGCTATGAGAAGGCATCTCCACAGTGCATTATCTTTGATAGCATCACTCTGTACTGTTCTCTTTAGTATTAGCAAGAGAAATCTCACTTCAGGTGAAGGTCTAGTAAGAGTTCTATGATACTATAAAAAACAGGCTCTCTACTTGGGAGGTGCTTGTCCATTTTCCACTGTGGAGATTTTGTGTCACTGTGTGTCTTTTTGTGCTCCAGGGTCAGATCAGACCTCTGTGAAGACACCGGAACAAGCCGGAGGATCTCGTCGTTGGTTACTCTTTTCTACATTGTTGCCACGACAATGGTCAGTGGCCACGGGGGCAGACAAAGAGCTTGTTGATGCCAAGACCGGGGTCCGTGACCTTGTCATTGAATCACTAACACTTTGTCACTCCGCCGTGGGGTGGGAGAGAGAGACTGGAAGAAACACTACAGAGAACTAAGCAGGGTTAGACTACAATGCTCATGGGAACATCGATATGACAATTGCACTGACCCCGTTTCCTTTTGACTCATCACGAGAACATACCCAACTTAGCACGTCACTATCTGATGTGGTTACTTGGCCATAGTTAGTCAACAGGGTCATGCTTATGCCCCATATGAATGTAACTTATGTTTCAAAAATATTTATACAGGTGAGCCAGATTAAATACAGTGATAACATGACGAAACTCAAGTGAGAGACAGCAGAGCACCGAGAAACACACTTTCAAACTGTTTGGAGGTGGAACCACTGACCCAAATGCATTTAAAATGCAATAGGGGGTAAGAGAGAAAAAAAGAATCAGAGTGAGAAAAAAAGGGCAAAAGAGGGGGAGTCAGAGAGAATCGGAGAAGGAAAGCTAGAAAAGTAAAACAAGATAATAAAGGAGCAAGCAGAGAAAAGTGAGCTTTAGGCAGTATGATTTGTTTTTATTCAAGATGGAATATATTGAGAATTATATACTGTATATACTCTTTTCTTGAGGAATAAAAGTAGTTAATAAAAAAATTATCCCCGCAGCTATCTTATCCCTCTGTTACTTTCACCAAGGCCATTTCCAGCTGAACACTGGCAAACAACACAAGCACAAACACATTTATAGCCTCTTCAAGTGTTTTAAGCTGCACTGACTAACCAGTCAGTCAAACATCCAATGCAATAAAACAGAATTACATACATAAATTATGTACAATACAGTAATTGTCAAAGTCTACTTTTTGCCCAGTAAGGACAGCAGAAATTAATGCACTTTTGTGCCAATTTGTAATAGTAGGAAAACCTATACTGCACAGTAATTCTAAGCAGGTTTTGAGGGACAAAATAAAGTATACTCAGAACATTCCCAGAATGTATTGTACAAAGAAATTGGAGAAGCTGAATAAAATCTCAAACTGACAGCTTTAGAAACATCACAGTCCAATAACTAATAAATATTTTGAAAACAAACCCTTCAGCTGTCTTTTTGTTTGGCAATAAAGTAAAGTCTAAAGTAAAGTTTTATTGATGTCGGATGGCACAGTATTATATTATTTCCTATATAAAATGGTTAAGTATTTCTTGTATTCTAACTGCAAAAACAGTATACTATAAGGATATAAAGGAATACTGTTTACAATTGGTAAGTAGGATTTGAGACACACAATTTTGGTATTCCGCTGTGAATTAAACAAAGCAACAGATTTAAAACTTCCTCGAGCTGTTCTTACCACCATCCACAATTTGTGAACCAGCACCCTTAAAATTTAAGCATTTGTACCATGCATATTGACTTTTTTTGGTAAACTTTGTGACTTTTCCAATGTGAACACACTGCATACTTTGCATCTGCTTAGAACACAGCCACGGAGGTGCAGATCAGTGATTTTTCTATTTCTACCATCTCTATGTTTTGTTGTTGAGTGTTTGTCCACCCCTTAGGCCCTCCCTGATTCTAGCTGTCAGAGGGAAGAAGAGGCTAAACTTGGTGAAGCGGAGAATAGAGCAAGGCACATGTCAAATATGAGAAGATCTTGAGTAAACAAAGTATAACACAGAGCAAAGCAAAATCATCTCCCATCCCATCACCGTCTTTCACTCTATTTCCCCCCTCTCTTTCTCTCTTGCTTCCTTGATCCCCACCTTTCTCTCCTTTTTTCTTTCTGTCTATCGTCTATGTCACATTTGAAAAGGTTTATCTGTCCTTTAGTAATTCGGCTAAAAAATACATTGTGCATATCAGCATGACTTGTAGTCAATCAGTAGTGCAGTAAAACTACATGTGATGGATCAAAATTGGCGATAAAAGCAGTAGTTCTTAAGATTTCTGGTCAGCCAAGTACCAGCATGAGAAATCTGTCAGATAAAAGCACTATCCAACTGAAAAATCACTCTGTGACAGACATATTTGTTGTCAGATTTATCTAAATAAACTTAAGGAATCATGTACAGGAAGCAGCATAAGCAGCTCTGATTCTCATTCTGGGACTTGAGCCATGCTTTAACAAACCAGAGCATTAAGAAATTAAGCAAAACAGCGAATGCAACAGAAACACAGAACTACTGTAGCCTATGGGTCGGTTCTAATAATTGCAATTGACAGGGACAAATTCCCTTCTCCCCTGTGTATGTCAGATGGGCTTATTCCCAAACTCCACAAATCCCCCTGTCCAAACACAACCATATGGTCTCCCAGTTGTTCACGACCAGCTGTGCTGCAGAGTATTTGGCATGGTTGCCATGTACTGTAGAAGAGTGCTGACTCCCCCTCCATTCTGACTTAATAAATCCTTTGCAATGAGGCCAAAACTCACTAAGAGTGAAGCAGCACTTTCAGCTTGGCTTTTACCAAAGTGAAAATGGTGCACACAAAAGATGATTGCATAATTGGAATACAGGGAATTTAAATTTTATTATAGCAGAGTTAGCGTCATGGTTGACACTGGCGCCTCACAGTAAGAAGGTCTCAGCACTTTCCCAGCACGTTTGGATATTTTCACTGGTTTATATTCTCTGGTTTCCTCCTCCTAGAAATGTGATTATGACTGTGTGGCGCAAACTGTGAAAGACTACAGACTACTGTGACCTGTCCAGGGTGTCTTAATGCTATCTGCCCAATGCATGCTGGGATGGACTCCAGCTTCAGTGTAACAAAAAGACAACAAACATATATTTTAAATGGAACCATTTAAACAACCATATGATTTGTTCCAAGAATCCAGTTTAAAGAAAAGTTTTAAGAAATAAATAAAGAGGTTATTTTTTTAAGAAGGGCCTTCAGCATAAATAAGGAAGCAATAAGTAGTCTTTGACTTTCTTTGCAAAGTGAGATTTATTATTATTTCAGTGTTCTACTGTTAATAGTTCTGTGTGTTTTTATGTCATGTATTTGGTTTTGATGGTAATTTATTGGGTTGGCTATAGTGGTGATTAACTGGTAACTGCTTATGAATCACAGGAATAGTCATTGCCATGGTAACAACTAATGATTAGATTTAGTTTCTAGGACTAAGAGAAATGTGTTTCTGTTTATTACACACTTTGACCACTAACATTCATATTAACAATCCCAAGGGAATATTTCATACAATCAAGAATGTTTTATGTTTTCAGCATAAAACATGGGTGAACTAATTGGAATCCTTTTTTCAAAAGATTCCAGCCCCTTTGCTTTCAGCCGATGCCATATAACAATTTGTCGTCCATCAAGCTTGAACAACGGTGGAAAGGAAAATGGCTCTGCGACGATCACTGGAAACAGTTGAAATAAGAGGCAAAGAGCAGGGGCATTGGAGCAATTTAAACTCACCTGGTTTGGCGGGAGAAACTCATGGTTGTTTTCATTCATGTACATATTGTCACCATCAAACTGGAGAGAGAGAGAGAGAGAAAATCAGAAAACCGTTAGGCAGAGACCAGCACATCACAACAGGGAAAGAAAGCAGAGATTTTCAGTCAGTCAGTGGAGATACAAAAACAGTGTAACACTGAAGCCTAATGACTGTGAGTCCTTGGCTTATAGACCTCGATGCTCTGGTGGATGTCAGTAATTACAGTTCATTAGAGACACGTATAATTAGGCCCTGTCAAAGCTTGTGTAACTCGCACATTTTGTCTCAGCTTGCCTACAGCTTGAGATTGTGTGTGTAAGTGAGCACACACCTAACTGCTGCAATCCCACGGGTGTGACAGGACGACAAAGGCACTACAGACTGATAATCACAACACTGAGAGCACAACACCTGCACCAACGGACATCTAGTTAGTCAGCTGGCAAGTTGGCCAGTCAAGTAAAATCCAAAGCCACATTAACATAATTAAATGACTTATGACAGGTAAGTCAGTCAGGAGTTGGCCCAGAAATTGATTTGCTGTGCCGTGCAGTTTGCTACAACAGCTAAAGGAATTTCCAGGGACCTACTTTCTGTTTGCTTGCAGTCAAATTCAAAGACAAGTGTTCAAGAAGATTTCTGTTTGAAAAGCTGTAGGAGGTTCATGCTCATCCCTCTGCTTGACATAATTTGTGCCATAGTGTGGGTTTTCTAAATCTCTAAAATAAAGGTGGTGATTACAATGTTGCACTGACCTTCAATCATATTAGAGTTTGACAAATACTGACAATCTCAGAGAGGCCACCAGACACAGAAATTGTTTTCCACCAACCTAATCATCCTAACCAATCAGTAATATGGTCGGCCAAATGCAAATCAACACTTTTAGCAACCCTGCCAACCAGCCACCCAGTCTGTGATCAAGACCACAGAGAATGAGAAGAGGTGAGAACAGCCTTTAGCGCTTTTGCACTTTGCCAGTGAAAGGAGGACAGGGCAACCCCGCGAATTCATAACTCAGAGAGCTCACAAACCCTGAAGGGGAGGCTTAGGCTATAGGAAAGGTGATGGTTTGAGGTTATGAGGATGAGAAAATGACGGTGTATCCCTGAACTAATAGTGAAGAAATGGGTAAAGATCGTGTGTAAGTGGGAGGTACAGTAGGAAGGATACTGTATGTTGGAGGGATGGAGAGAGAGAGAGAGAGAGAGAGAGAGAGAGAGAAATGAATGAATGAAAGAGAAAAGAATCTGAGAGGAGGAGGGCTGTGGCTGCAGTAGTAGTGATAGAGCCTGTGGTTGTTCTGGGCTGTAGTGTGATTAACACTGGGGTCACAGCCAGAGGCCACAGCTTGAAACACAGGCATATAAACATGTACACGCACACACACACACACACACACACACACACACACACACACACACACACACTCCCAGAGGCCTTCCCTGCTTCTCTGTCTGACACTGTTTGGCACCAGCCATTTATGAGGAAACAAAACACACCTCAAGACAGCTAGTAGTGGCTGAGATGAATTACCACTGCTACTGTAAGGTCAAGTAACAGGATGGATATGTGCCGAAAGTAACTTACTAGGGGTGCTTTTCAAACTGTGGGCAGGGACCAAAATGGGCCACAATCTTTTTTAAAGCCATGTTTCACCACATGTAAAAAGCCACATATACAGGGACTAAATTTACTGTACTCTAGTTGTTCAGTTGTTCAATATGATCTCTTTGGGGGATGTTTATTTTGAACATTTCAACATTTTCCATTTAAATTACATTGAGATTCCACTCCAATAGAGTTTCCTTGCATTTTTGTGTGTATCTTTACATGCTACAGTCAGAGCACCAAACAAACCACCTTAAAAAGGCAATTCCTGGCAACATTATTCAATTTCAAGCCCCAATTCCATTTTCACGTTATCATTCAGCCTCTGATGGAGCTCTTACTTCTAGTGCAATGATTTCTGTCTGATAGCACTATTAGTTTGCTGCAGGAACGCTCATTGTATTCTGCAATAAAAAATTAAATCACTTTCTTTATTGCTCCTGGAAAATGATTTTCCATGTTGTCCTAATCACATCGTGCTAGATGTGATGGTGTCTGGAAAGAGGTTTTTTTCACACCTGCAAAGCAAGATCTCGATGAGCAAAACAGGGTAAGTAGAAAACAATTATACAGAATGTCAAGGAGCAAAATGTCTGTGGTAGTGTTCCTGCAGCACAATGTGAAGGAGACACTGAGGGTAGAGTTGTTAGAATAACAGAAAATAGCTAAATCTAGAGGAAAGAGTAGTTGATGGTAAGGAACTGGCTAAGTGTACTGTACTCATGCTATAGTACAGATACAGAAGGGGGCCGTGGCTAACAAATCTCTGCATGACCCTTTGCACTTTCCATGTGCCAATTTAAGTTTAATAGTCTGACTGCGATGTGGAGTGTTTTAAAATTAATAGGACATCATTTTGGGAAACACACTTATTCACTTTCTTGCTGAGTGTTAAATGAGAAGATTGATGTCTGTACTTTAAATATGAAGCTAGAGCCAGCAGGCTATTAACTTAGCACACAAACTGGAAACAGCCTGGCCTACTGAACCATCTACACTGGGAAAACTAAAATCTTAGTAAGGCAAAATATACTTGTTTTTGTCTGACAAGATATTTTTTCTTACCAGACGGCTTTTATGTTAGAGAATTTCACTTGTTTCAAGTTTTTAGTTTAAGTAATTTTCCCCCAATTTTAGTGCTTTTTTTCTTGTTTTTGAGAGATCAGTTTTTGCAGTGCAAAGCTCATAAATTATGTTGTATTTCATTTGTTTAATCCGTACACAAACAGAAGCCTTAAAAACAAGGAGCTAGCTTTACAGGGAGCTATGTGTGTTGGCCAGGTGCATTCACTTCCTGGTTTCCTAGCTGTTTCGCCATGCTTCTAGTCTTCTTGCTAAGCTAAGCGAACTGGCTACTGGCTTCATTTTTAGCATGAAAACATGAAAGTGGTATTGACATTCTCATCTAAGTCTTGGCAAGAAAGCAAATAAACTCATTTCCCTGTATGTCCAGACCTCAAATTGCTTGTGCCCTGAAACATTTCATTCTATTCTTAATAACTATGAATTGCTATCTAACCAGGTGGATTTTATCATAATGTACCTTACAGTAGTAGTTCCACGTTAAAAATTGATTTTGTTGCAAAGTTAAAATTGTTTGCTACTTTCACGTCACACTGTCACCTTCATTATCTAACTGTTGTCTATATTCAACCATCCATCCAGCTGAAGTCAACCTGAACATCTACCTCTATGTGTGACTAACTTGAATTTGACCTTGAGCCTTGTCATTTATTTTCATCTGAGGTCCCTCCTTTGATTACCATTAAGATGAAGATGACAAAAGCTCTGAAATGTTGGGAAACAATGTGAAAATTATAACAAAATGTTATTTAACAAGCCAAATAAACTACAGTAAAAATCCCCTTAAATTAACCATTCAGGGGGCTTTATAGCAATGGTCTGGGAAAGTTGTCCTGTCTTCCAGGTAGCAGTTGTGGTCTGCAGAAATCAGACAATATTCTGTGCATATAAAATCTTTCTCTCATGTAATCTGACTCGTATGACGTAGATCTCTTCTAGAAGTCATAACGTGCTTAGTGTGAACATACGAGCAGTTGACATATGAGAAAAAGGGAGGTTTGTAAGGGAAGGGAGAGCTTGTCGTGTCTCTCTCTGTTTGCTTTCCTGAGGCTTTGAGGTCATTAATCATAGCGGTCAAATCTACAGCAAAACAATTGAGCAAAGGAAAACACAGACAGAGAGAGAGGGATAGAGGGTGAAGCGGGGGAGGGGGGAGAGGGTGAAGGTGAGAGAGAGGCAGAAAGCTACAGTGAGATGGAGGAGAGGGGAGTCATGTCGAGTGAGGGAACGAAGAGGAGAAATTTTGAGATAGACTGAGGCTTGAGAAATAGAAGGGACAAGTGAGGCCTGTACAACTGACGCACTTGACACCAGACTCCTGTTTGCATAGCAGAAATGCAAATACATGAGAGGGAGAGGATAGAGAGGGAGAAAATAAAGTGGGAGAGATGCTATAAATAGTTTTGTGTTTGCGTAAAGCCAAACCAATGTCAGTTTGATGCAGGAAGTGCACCACAGTCACAGAGGTTACAGAACAACTGTTGACTGGAACATAGCATATCAGAAGTGTAGCTTTCCAAAGCTTTCAGACAAGGAGTCATCTTACAGTTGTATCCATCCATTAAAGAAAGTACAAAATAATATAATAATATTGAAAAATTAGTAATAAACTCAGTTTATACTCCTTATACTTATTTTGCATTCACCAGTTTATAATGTTAAGTGCCACAATAGAAATAAGTTCACTTTTCACTTCAGTGTTTTGATCCTGTGATGTATTTTAATTTCATGCATAACATCTAGGTTATGTTTCATCCCGCAAATGAATCTGTGTTTGGATGTTTTCAATATCTTTGTCTTTGTGTTAGGCTTGGTGTGTACTTCTGCCAGTATGTTATGTGTAGGTAGTATATTGAATTGGGAAGGAGTCATACACATGCAGAGTGGTTGTCATGTACTGTTAAATCTTCTAAATCATGAGATGAGAGTGAAATCTGAGCATAACTCAAATGATCCTAATTCACCACAGACAAGAAAATGCTGGCAATACTGTTAAATAATTCTATGTATGCACTGATGGATTAAACTTGAATATTGTTTGTACCCCACAGTTTAATTTGACCACATAAAATTGTATTTGCCATACTTAAGTCACTTAAGTAACTACATATTGTTTTATGGTTAAAAACAACAACAACAACCAAACCCTACAAACAGCGTTGCACCGATTAGATTTCTCCTGGGACCATTTCCAATACCTAATACCTAATCTCTGGGTGTCCGCCAATACTGAGTGCTGATCAGAAATCATTGTTCTCTATTTCCAAAATGTACAATCTTCATAACCTCACCATGTGGAACTTATTGGGACATTATTATGCACCACGGAGGCTGTGGCACAAAAAATTAGTGACCTGAATTATTTAAAACGTAGAAAAAATTGTGAAGTTTGCATTGACATTGACAAATAAACTGGATTTAATGTGGATCACTTAGGTCTGCTTACTTCGGTCAGTAACTGGGCAGTGCAACCCTACTTACGAAAAGGGCATTTTTAGATCAGTTTTGTACCAATTTTATCTTCCTACTATGACGGTTACTTTGCATTCTGTTCAAACCTTAACAGCGCTGCTAACCCGCATTGATCTACACGAGAGGCTTTTCTCGTAAGGTCGCTGTGAGCCCAGCTGTGCTTTACTGTATGTACTGAATACCAAATCACACAACCGGTAACTGGAACCAGGGATGTTTTAGATTTAAAGAAAGATGAGGCAGGAGAGATGGAGAAAAAAAAGGACTTAACCCTCCTCCTAGTCTCTTTTCATGGTTACAGTGTGTGCCTCCCTAGTTTTTCACCCCAGCGTAACTAATCGCATGTCAGTCAATGTGCCGATGGAAAGAGGCAGCAGTCAAAATACCTGTGTCAGGACTGTGGTCATTAGAGCATTCAGTGACTCGCTGGCAGGCAAACACACAAATGTGACTGCACATGCACATACATGCAGGCATAACCAAAGCACAGAGAGTATGGGGGGATGTGTTGTAAAGCAGATATGGATTTTTACGTGCGGATATCTTCGCTGCTGCATGTGTATTTCACCTTATGTGTTCCTGTGTGTGCATGTTTGCATGCTGTGTATACAACGTGGCTCTGAATGTGTGCACATTGCATGCGTGCCCACGTGTTTGTGTAATGTATCCTGTCCAATAATACACACATTGATCCCACCGAGATGAAGATAACAAAGTTAGACCTTCCATAATATTTATTTTCCCATAACAGACCTGCTCAGCCACGCCCAGTCATAACTCCATGCAGATGAAATATGGTCTTCATTACCTTCTAACCACAACACACAGAGAGTAGTGAGGAAAAACAAAATTGCCCTTCTTTCTCGACTGAAAGAGCACGAAATGAATTGGAGCAGCTGAGATTTTTTACATTACCATGACAAATACGGCGGAATGGGGAGGTGAGAGAGAAAAGGGAGAGATAGCTGGGAGAGAGAGAGAGAGACAGACACACACATGACGACAGACAGAAAAGGGCAGTTCAGACAGAAAGACCAAATTGTGCGAGAGAGAAAAAAAATCAGCTCAATTTGTGCTCGACTGTAAGCTGTGAGCTGAGAGGAGAAATAAAATAAGGCATTTAGCTGGGGATCATGTTAAACCATGCAAGTGAATGAGTCCCCAGAGAAGAGTGTTCCCTCTCTCGCTTATGATGGACTTAATTGCCTCTATCAGTGTTAAGATATAACATTCATCTCAGGTTTATTGCTTGGCTTTATGGTCTTGTCCATCACACTGAGGGGCTTCAAGAGGCAGGCCACTCCTCAAATGGCACCTTAAAATAATGAGACAGATTACAAAGCAACAAGGGGAAGGGTAAAAAGAGAGAGAAAATAGCATAATTTACGTTTGGAAAATGACAGTATTTTACAAGAACTCCCGATTGAGCAGATCTGGTATGCGAGCGAGCCGAAGCAGAATGGTTTTGATGGTATGCTGGATGGATTACTCTTTGGTTTCTGGGTCTTTCAAAATGCATGGTTCGTCTGGCTAAAGGCACACACATCTCCCCACCTCTGACCCCCGAAAGCTCTGGGTAGGTGTAGGGTTTCAGATGGCCACACAATCGTACCATTGTGCTCCTGTTAACACAATGAAAACAAAGCTAACACATCGCTGACATTCAACTCCCCCCACACTGCCTAACCTTGACTTCCAACACAACTCAGGTGGAACATAGAAATGGATCATCAAGCGAGGCAGAAATCTGAAAAGAACTCAAAAACAATATACCAAAGCATAATCCTTTATGCACCATGGTGTCTCCACACAACCCAGAATATTCAACATACAATCAAAGCCTAACATGCCTCTGGAGCAACTTGACATTGACATATCATTTCATTTCTTTAAGATGTGGTTCTGATATCCTAAAAACAAGCTGCATCCCATCACATGAGGGCTTGAGAACCATGTCTGCATGTTCCATTAAATCTATTAAGTCCACTTGCATTATATCATAGTGCTTACCACACAATAGGAGCCTTTCAAGGGCAGTCCCGGAGGAAGCCAACAAAGGGCCCTCTCTTTCAGGGACCAGTCAAGTAATTCAGAAAGAGCCAAACACGATTTTGTGTGTGTAGATCTTCTCCACCAGACCCAGAAGCTGCAATTTCACCAAGTCAAGAAAGGAACAGAGCAGAAAAAGATAGCAGCAAGATACATGTTTTCCCCCTCACAAATGCCTTATTCAAAAAGACACTGGAAGAGAAGTGTCCCTTTCTAAAATATTGCATCCCTGGGTCAGAAAAAGCAAAGACTTAGAAAGAAATTCTAGGCTGTATCTGAGAACAAATGAGGGCTGATTATATTCAAGAAATACTCTGATTTGCATATCCTTTTGTTGTATTCTGCCCAGAGGTAATGTTTTCAGTTCTGTTTGTCTGTCTCTCTAACTTGATCACCACTCAGGAACGTTGATATTGGGTGATCCTGCAGAACTCTTCAACATGTTTTTTTTTATGTCCAATGCCAAGGTTTTTAAAATCCTGACCTTCTCTGCAATATCTGCAAATAGCAAATGCAATATTTTTATTGCGGTCATGAAAAATAAGCTATGGTTAAGGTATGGTTATGATTAGGCAACTAAAACACTTACAGGTGAATGTTATTGTCAGATCTGTGATGGGGCACAAACTACAATATCTTGTACAGTCAGACGAAGTCTGAATCTCTTCTCTACAGCTTTACCTCAACAACACACTACCTCCAGTATTTTCACTGAAAATTGGACATAAATCATGAGGTGCAGAATTGGATTGGATTCCATTATTTAGTCAAAAGCATAGCCATCAGTTATGGAAGAGCTGCTTAATTTTGCTGTAGTTAGCATGACCATGTGGCCACTTGTATAGAGGTTACGATTGCTAATACTTAGACAAAGCATATGATAGTAAAACCGCACATTTTGATGACTTTTTAGAGCTGAAACACTTATCAATTAGTCTACAACCTCGCAACTATTTTGATAATCAATTAAGTTTTTAAGTAATTTTACAAGCAAATATGCCAAAGATTTGCTGGTTGAAGCTTTTTAAATGGTAGGTTTTGCAGCTTGTCTTCATCATATGTAGTATATCATGATGATAAACTGAATAAACTGAATATCTTTGGGTTTTGGACCCAAAAGCTAAACATTTGAAAACATCTTTTTGTCCTGTTGAGTAACTGATGAACTGAGAAAATAATCTCTCGGACTGGTCGATAATAACAATAATTGTCAGTTGCTAATTTCACCTGGAGGTGTTGCTAGAACAACATGGCCAAATACGTTTACCAACATGGTAAACGTATTTGGCCATAATTCAGTGGTAATGAGTCTGCAGCATTTAAAATTTTAAACAAATGATTCCAGTATAAAGCTTTATTATGCCAAGACAGGATTTAGTTGGTCGCCATTCCCTAATCAGCATTATTGTCTTTCACTGTGGTGTATATTTAAAAATGTCTAAACATTTTATATTAAAATAAAAAATTAAGAGGAATGTGCAGATCCGGAAGAGCTATGTGCTCTCTGAATGCTTTCTAGTTAGGAATGTCTTGGTGGAATTTTTATAAAACCTGTGCAGACAATGACATTTATAACCTTTTCCATTCAAATCACAATTACTATCTCTTGCTTCTTTCTGTAGCAGAAAAGCTAAGCATAACTTCAGCTGTTTAAGAACTGTTTTCCCAAGAAACCGACCTGGTGCGCACAAGTACAGTAATTTTAAAACACAACATAGCACCACCAGGAGGAAAAAACCTTATTTCTGTATTTAGGAACTCACCATGTATTTAAATCTAAATGCAGCATCCAGCAACATCTACTTCTGTCAATAGGGCTCAAAATAATGCACTGTTCTTTCATTCACTGCCATGCTGACTCCACATCCAGCCTCTGCCACTAGCATTCAGGCAGATTTTTTTATTACCAATCTAATTGCACATTCCACCCTGACAAGAGCTCATTAAACCTTAATTATACACATGTTGTTTTCTACAAACATCTCCATTTGGGTCTCTCTGCCTTGTAATTGTTCAGCAGGGACAACCAGTTGAGATTTCACAGATTGAGAGTGAATAAGAGAGAAAGAGAGAGGGAGAGAAAGAGGGAAAGAGGGAGAATGGGGGGAGAGAAAGAAAAAAATACCAGAGAGGGAGAAAGAGAGAGAAGAGTGTCTGGAAGTAGGTCATGCCTCTCCATAAACAAGGCATGGTTTCTAAAATAATATACCCATCCAGTGGAAGTAATGCCAAACAACCAAGCGAATGTGGAGCTCATGTAATATTTACAGCGCACTAATACATAGATGGCAGGTCTTTTTCTCAGCAACCACCCCATACCCCCCTTTGCACAACCAGAGGTTTCTTTTTTTATCTGTTTTTTTTCCTCTTGCCATTTGAATTTCAGAGAAATCCAACTACATTGATCTGGCAGGGAGGGGGGATTGGGTGGTGTTAAGATGTTGAGTTTCCCTCTCTTTCTTTCAGCCCTCTTTTCTGCCTCTTCTATCTGTTTCTAGTCCCCTCTCTCTCTCTCTCTCTCTCTCTCTCTCTCTCTCTCTCTCGCCCCTCTTCCTCTCTCCATTGTTCTCTCCGTGTTGGCTTTGGCTGTGATGTTTTTTCACACATTTGTTACATTTTAGCGAGGGAAAGTGGGCCTTGATCCAGACTCTTTGAGGCATGGGCGATGATATTACTGTGGAGAATCAGCCTTTTAAAGACTTCTTTAAACTCCAGCTGGTGCTGTAAGGTCATCAAGCACTTGTTCAACGTCTGGCCCAGCATGATGCTTCTGGGCTCGGGACTAACTGGCTATGTCGACTCCAGGCCGGGCTTTCTGGGCTTTTGACAGCGCCTGGCAATGCTACTGCAAGAGGGAAAAGACTGTAAAGGAAAACCTCTTCACCATGTTTGCGAGTCCAAGTCCTGTGAGAAAAATTCTCTCTACGGATTATTATGCTTGATAGGCAGGAAATTTACAGTAGCCTACCTGCAACTACAGGGGGATGACTGGATATATATTTGGAATGCATCGAAACAAACACAGCCATTTGTGGCAATTATTTTCCATAACCAACCATGCATTTTTAAATTATATTGTGCACACAATCCATGGAGTTCATCCACTTTCAGTAAGAAACATATCCTGCAAGTCACATATCACAATATCAAGTTATACACTTCACACAATTATTCACTTGAAATTAAAAACAAAAATAAGCTACTGCAATTTTCTAGTATATGTGTAGACTTGATAAAATTAGACCATCTTATCGACAGACAATGTATTGGAAATTATTTTGATTAGTTTTAAATGATTTGATCCCATCTTCTCAAATATATATGAGAAATCCTTATTAATATTCTGATATTGATTTCAGCCATGTCACATAACATTACTACATTGATTATTTGGCCTCTATATCAAATTATATGTGTTATTAAGTATTCAAACTGTATTAATATGCATTATGTTCATAACACCTTTAAATTAGATGTGTTTGACAATCTGTGGTGGCAATGAAATGAATGTCTATCACAGGCCATCCGGTGTCAACGCCACTTAACACTCAAAAAGCAGCAAGTGTCCATACTGAGCCTCTCAGTCATTTCTGGGGACCTTCTCAGCCTGTCATTGTTGACACTTACTGTATGCATCATTGATACCCACCCAGCAGCAGAAAATAAATAGCCTGTCATCAGATCACTTCTGCTTTGTAATATTACAATTATCTTGGCAATGTTATTTTGTTTTTTTAGAGCAGACATTTGTTTTGTGTCTCTGTTTTGTTTTTATTATTCAGTTGGTTACTTAAAATATTCCATTCTTAGCACAATTACAGTGGAACATCACTCAGTTCTCACCAACATCAAACACGCTCACTGTACGGTGTGATGTGAGCCATGTCAAGATAAACAAACATGACATATTAAACAGGAAAATGAGTCACTCTTATTATCCCACCAAAATAAATCTGGAAAACACTAATTATAACAACCTATGCCTGATCCTGACTGATTCACCCGTTCTCTGGCTGTCTGTGTATGTATGTATGTACAGTGTGTCCGTGTGTGTGTGTGTGTGTGTCTGTCACATTCTTCTCCTGCTGCTGCCTTAATAGGCAGTCTCTTAGATATTCGCTACAGAATTGCGCTCATGCAATATTAATATCACACCAAAATATGGAAGCCGGAGCCCCCACTCTATCTCTCACTCCCTACATAATTGACTATGCAAGGCTCCAAATCAGCTTGGAAAAAGAGAGAAAGACACAGAGAGACACAGCAGGGGAGAGAGAGACATGCAGAAACCAAGGGAAACAGAGAAAGAGAGAGAGAGAGGACTCCTGAAACAACCCTGTCATCTCTGCGCTACAGCAGATTCTGAACCTTCACCCTATGTATCGCTGTCAAGCCAGTGGAGCTAAAACAACAACAACAATAACAACAACTACAACGGTGGCTCAAACACTTTGACTCCGGTTGGATAAGCATCAGCTTATCCAACCGGAGCTTAAACAACCCTCCACTCCGGCAGCTCTGAGAGACTTTGATTCAGTGTATTTTATTATTAAATTTCATTGTATAGGTTCCTGTAGTTCTGTTACAGATACATAAATAAAATAAACAATAAAACAATAAAACTTGAATGCATGACACCATGCATGCAGTATTGGTAAGATGAGTTTACTTAGTAAACCTCACTGATCCACCAGTGGGTCAGTCATTGCAAACTCATGCTGTACAAAACTTTTTTGTACAGCATGAGTTTAGCATTATAATATTATAATAGATTCTAATGGGTATCCTAAAGTTTCCAAAGATACTAAATGTGTATAAAATGATGCACAAGACATATATCCATTTGATGAAAAGACCACAGATATATAAAGTCTTACAGAAGACCTGCATGGTACTTGAATGGAATTTTTGACCATTAGTGACACTATGCAGCAATGTTTTATGATTGGGTCCTCATTTTATTTGTTCTTGAGTATGCAAACAAATATCCACATGAACAAGCAAAAGAAATGCAGCAGAAGTCAAAGAGGACAAAGATTGCATGCAAGTAAACACTGATGTAAAGAATCTGGGTATCAAATTGTTCAAAAAACCTGCAAATGTTTCATGACGCAGAAAATGCATCCAAAGTGTTGGTTAGACCCCAAGGATACACTCAATGCAATATAGTGAAGAACACTAAATAGCGTGGGAGGCAATTAGCTTAGTTTTGCACAAAGACATAGGGGCAACAGCTAGCCTGGCCTATGACAACCCTAAAGTTCCCGATGTATCCATACACAGCAGTAGTATAAAATAGCAATCAGTAGTTTTTGAGGGCCTGTATGTGCCTATACTATTCTATGCTGAACAACAGCCGGCGGGTGCAATGGCTTCACAGTCTCTCCCTCTATAACCACCAGTTTCTGTTTGTGTACAGATTAAACAAACGAGATATAATGTAAAGTGGGGTAAGGGGTTCTAATACACGTCTTTTTGTCAAATTTAGCTAATACCTCCTCAGGGTCCGCTAGCTATTCTGTTCTGTGTGTGTACTGAAAAAATATCGAGTGTTTGTACACAGCCCTGGGTCTGTAAATGGGAAAGAAACAAAATGGCTCCCACCACACCGCACAACACTACTCCAGTTATTCCAGACATTATTGTGAGTCGGGAAACTTTAAATAACTTGCCCACGAATGTTCAGTCTACTTTCTATTGCCAAGACATGCTACTGCCATAGCTATAGTAGTAGGACAGATGTGAGTGACACTGTTTGGAGCTGTTGTGCTGGCTCTGGGACCATCTTGCCCTCTCTGCATGTTAGTCTTCCACCAGCAACTGACCTAATGTTAGCTACATAACTTGGTTTGTCATTGTTTACTTTATATTTGCGTTGGAGGTGCTGGTTGGTAGATTTTTGAACATTGCATAGACCCAGAGAAGTTGTTTCCCCCTGCTTCCAGTCTTTATGCTAAGCTAGGCTAATTACCTCCGGGATCCAGCTCTGTACTTAACTTTTTCTTAAAATACTTAGGTCAGTAAGAGGTTAATAGTCTTCCCTATTCATAAAATCCCATTGCCCAGACCTATGGTATACGCTCATACTCACTGCACTCACATGTCTGATGAACATTATGCACTGTGCACTTGTGATTTTAAAGATTTCATATAAACCTACGGACACTGAATTAAAGAGTACATTCTATTTCCCCTCAAAGCCACCAATAAAACAAAAGCCCCCCCCCTATTCGTTTACATGCAGGGATGAAGAGATCACTGCAGAGCAGTGGGGGTCACGCCCTCTGAACTGAGCATTTTAAAAAATGAACTGTAGGCATTTAGAGCCATAATTGATGTTGAAAGAAGGAAAAGAAAAAGGTTGCGGGGGCAGAG
>JAPMOB010230118.1:0-11532 GCA_029875015.1 Lepomis gibbosus
GTATAAAATAACCTTTAAGTCACTGAATGTCTGTCCACACAACAGAAAACAAATGCTGGAATAAAAATTAACTTGTTAAAATGGGGCTGAAAAGCATAGTGACAGAGTAAAGGGCATTGAGTCGTGAGGACCACAATAATCCACACGGTTTTCGTGGCTAGTTCTAGTAACATCATTGCAATACTCAATGTTAAGTGGCACCTAGTGAGGCTAAATAGTCATGACATGATGGCAATTCTTTTGGAAATAACGTCATTTGAAGGATGAGCAGTGATCCCTCCCTTTTGTAATATGGTTTCACTCCACCTGGTGGTGCCTCAACCTCCTCTCCTGCTGCTGGAGCTACTGCGTCCTGCACAGCTTCTCCGCTATTATTAGCTTTCACACGTAGATCGTCTGTTAACAATCGTTTGGCCTTTGCAAGAGTTGTTTTTTTTATTCATCACATGGATTGTGTTTTCCATTCATGATTTCCGGATCGCGCAGACACCAACTACAGGTAGGAACCATCAAAAACCAACACTGTGAAATAAGCACGGCTTTATAATATACTGGGGAAATGATCCATGCAAATGATCTTTTAATTTGATTTGTTATACCAATTCTCTGATCTTCTAAAAGGACGGGCTGTTTGCGTGAATACCAGCCATTTAAGACCTTCGTTTTACTTCTAGGGCTTAGTTACTGGAACCCGAAGTTTGAAAATTGAAGTTGAATTTTCATGAACATTTGCTTAAGGGTTGAGCCTTAACCCCTATTTTTTCCACTAATTTGATGTTATTATATTCATGTAAGAATCAATTCTGACCCCTGCAGGTGTGTTTCTAGGTTTCATCAGATGCAGCATGACAACAATGGAGGTTTTACTTTTCAGGTCTCATGGCATAGCTTAGGAAAAACTGTGATGTTACCCTGGAACATCCTTCTGTGTCGTCATGGGATGTGGCACCTCTGTTGCTACTGAGACACAAAGGAAAGGAGTGGAGAGAGGTAAAGATGTATGGCTGGTTTAAAGATTTTACTGGTTCAAAAGGTCAGTTGCAGTTATTATGGTCCCTTCCAAGACTTTATTTTTGCCCCATCAGCTGGAAAGATTAGACTTTTGAAACATAGCCTATAGGTATCAAATTAGAATTGACATGTTTCTACACCTGTTGTGTGGGACAAGCTGAACACAAATAAGTTAGATACCGCTGGTATACCACTGTGGGATTGTCTTGACAGCTAACCCACAACATCCAACATCCCTACCAGTCAGTGAGAACTGAAGAAGTCTCTCGTATGAGTAACGTCCTTGGATGACTGAGAACCTTCACAAATGCAGGCAAAAATAGTGTAACATGTCTTGTGTACAGACACCTTGCTTTTATTTTAAGATCTCAAAAATTACATTTACAGTTCAACATACACACTGATTTCCCAATTTTTACTTGGCAAGTTGATCATTTACTCAATCGACAGAAAATTAAATACATCTTTTTTGTCATTTAAAGCAAAAATGTCAAACATTCTTTGTTTGCAGCTTCTCAAATGTAAATATATATGTCACAGTAAAACTGAATATCTTGCACTTACACTGTTTCTTTCTTGTCAATCTCCTTAAAGCATTTCGCAACATTATTTGGGAAATGCTGCTGGTGTACTATTAGCAGCAGTATTATGGTCGAGTATTTTAGGCATCTACATATATAATAGTACGTTCTTTTTGCAGTAGTAAATTTTACTCAGACTTGTTGCACACCAGATGTTTGACAGATGGTGCTTTTCTATCTCCAGTCTTATCTTCCTTCCTCTCTCTGAGCTCTGTTTCTCATGAAAGCTCTTTTAATTTGCTTAGTTTTTCCAGTCCCACTGTTGCTCATGACCTCCCCTGTGTCTTGTTATCTCTCTCACTGTGTGTGTGTGTGTGTGTGTGTGTGTGTGTGTGTGTGTCTTGCCTTGCACATGATTTTATTCAATTACCAGGACCTGCATTGTATGTTTTCTTTTCTCTTCTTACAGATGACAGAGTTAAGACTCCCAGCCCGGCTCTGAGTAAGATGTTGCTCATCTCTAGAGATCAGTCTGTGATGTGTGCATGTATCTGTGTGCATATTTACGTGTTGCTAATTTACAAAATTTGCTGTAGAATTAGCTTAAGCTTTTGGATCAGAATCCATTCTTGAATGAGAGATGCATATGTAAAGGAATAATCCACTTTGGATTATCACTTTGCGGTGCTATACTAAAGAGTCTCATGTGTCTTATTCATGTACTGTATGTATGTCACTCCAGATATTTAAACTTGAAACCCATTGAAACTTAAAATGTAACAGCTGGTGTTTTGTCGTAGCTATGAAGGCCGCTGTTTTGATCCAGCGATGGTACCGGCGCTACATGGCCCGTCTGGAGATGAGACGCAGATATACCTGGAACATCTTTCAGTCCATTGAATATGCCGGGGAACAGGACCAGCTACAGGTGACTCTCAACATTTCTGTATGCTAATTTTCAGAAGCATCATAAAGCTTAAACATTTTTTTTCTTTCTTTTCTTTCTTTCTTCAGCTCTCCAGTTTCTTTAGTTTCATGCTCGACAACTTCACTCAGCTGAATGGAAATGGGCCAGGTTAGGAACCAAAATACTCTTATGTACAGAATATTAAGATTAGATAGTATTATGCATATTTAAAACTCTGATCCTTGTTATTTGGAAATGTTGAAAAGTCAATTTTATTTTAGAGTACATGTGCTGTCATGTAGGAATTTACTCTACTTTATTATTTTGCACTATAAAGCATTCTAGCAGCCTAGCACTGAAACTTAAATCTGTGAGGCCATGTTGTCTTTTATTCAAGTATTTTTTATAGCTTTAAACAAACCTTTTTAGCCAGTGTATTATTATATGTGACTCCGAATGATTAAAACAAGTTTTTTTCTATTCACTTTTCTAACACAAGAAGATTATATATAGATGTGTTTTTTGCTTCCATCAAATTAACCCCATTTTTGTTAGTCATGCCAGTGTATTTTGGTCTAGATTAGAAACCAATTGCTTATACCCTGTTGCTTAGCAACTACTGTGAATGTGGAGGCCAATGTGTTGGTGTGTTGCACTGACACAGCTGTGGCATAAGTATGTATTGACCACCCATCCAGCTAAAAATCACAATGCTCCATTTTCAAGCTAATCCTTAGTTCAACCCTTATTGGTGAACATCTACAGCACATCCTGTCCTTGGGTTTTACATTGTGTCAACACAAGTGATACAAAAAGGCCAGACTCTGTTGTCTGCCTCTGTGTTTGTGCATGTGACAGAATAAATGACATTTATTTGGAGACTAAGGGGGAAATAGACAAAAGCCTTACAAAAGAGAAATAAGCCCGTAGATAGATGTCTGCTCATGCCTTGTTTGTTTGCATAAATTAGAGGCCATCAGCTTCATTAGCATATTAGAGTGGTCGTTTAATACAACAGTGAGGTCACACAGAGCTGGATGTGGTGTTTTGACAAGCTGCTTATTACAAAGAGCTACAAATTAAAATCTTTCTAAGAGATACGTTAATTCAGTGCCTTCTTACAAAGGAAGTGGAACCACTAATATCTGTTTTTATTCCACACATTCTTCTTCCTTGTCGAAACCTGGCACCTACATTACCCACAATGCACCTCTGACCAAAGTTGTCAGTGGTTGAAGAGTTGGGTGTTTTATGTTAGTAGTGGCTATTGTAGCCTCGAGCTGCTATATCAAGCAGAGATGAGGAGCGGGCTACAGAGGTCTGCTAAACGCACCTCTTTCTAACTCTACACCTCCAGATTTTTTTATTTTTAAACTGGCAGTCTTAAAGGTTCAGTGTGTAATTTTTGTGGCATCTAGCGGTGAGGGTTGCGAATTGCAACAAACTGCTCACTGACCATTCACGCCTCCCTTTGCAAAAGCGTGGGAAAAACTACAGTGGGCAACACTCTCTGTTGGCTTTTGTGCTACATAATATGTGGGGTCCTCCATTTGTCTAAATGTCACTTCTCTTCTTATTTCTAACAAACCAGACAACCGCGATTATTACTACTTCTTCTTTGTCGTGTTTAATGTAGTGATGAAAGGTGCTCTGTAGAGCAGTTTGTCTGTCTGGGCTTCTGTAGAAATATATGGCGGCACAACACGGCGATCACCGAAAACATAGTTGTGCATATTATATTGCATTTTCGGCAGTAGTTCCTCAGAAATATTACACACTGAACCTTTAAGCTCCACCCAACACTGACTCAAGTGTGATAAATGACCTCCTTTTTTCTTCATACGCAGTCACTCTCAAAGATGCTGCTTTGATGGATCAAAGCAGTACATTAATTTAAGTCATTATGGCAGCATAACACAGTGTTGGGATTCAACTTTTGCTTTCAGTACTGGTTATAGCTGTATAACTGTTTATCATATATCTGGTTTTAGGCCATTATGGGTAGAGGTGTGGATAAATGAACATGACAGTTGCTGAATTTGCAAAAACAGACATTCCTGTCTATCAATGTTGTAACACTATATATAAAATAAATCGTGACATAAGATCACATATAGCAGTATGTAGTAGAAGATTGTATTGATAATGCCTTGTTTTAGCATTACAGTTGTAAGAATGAGTCGTGTCCTCCAGTGAAAATGACTGTGTCCTCCAGATTTGATCTCCCAGCTGCTAGACCCGGTGGTCGAACCCTGGTTAGAAAGAGAGACCTGCTACGACTTGATATCTGTCCCAGAATCATACACAGGGCCCCGACTATCATTTCCTCTCTCCGTCTCTGATACAAATGCCCTCCTCAGTGCATTTAAGGAGCAGCAGGTACAGACTATTGCTCTTTGGTCTCTCTCACTCACTCTCTCACACTTCCTTTTGATTGTCTGGTTTAGATTTGGGTGCTTTTAGGAACTCATTCCTTTTCCTCCACACAGACACTACATGCCAGATATGTTCTGCAGCTGCTGTACGAGACCAAAAAGCTCCTCAAACAGATGCCCAACATCATCCACCTGTCAACATCCTACACCAAAGAGATCACTATATGTGGTGTGTATCCATGACCTCAGTTTCACTTGTTAATTCAAGATTCAAAATCGTTTTTGTTTTTCAGTACACATTTGCAAATGAGAACAAAAACGTGAAAATCTTAAAGTCTTATCCAAACAATATGCTGCTGTGATGCTGCTACAGTTAACTGTATCTTAATGGCAGGGTTCCAAGAAAGGAGGTCTTGTTTGTTTGCACACTGATCAGGCACTTGACTCCTCTTCCATGGCTGCCTCCACCTGCAGATTCGCATGTCATTAAACTCAAGAATACTTAAAATGAAAAACATACGCTGCTTGGTGGCTGAGGTGGAGCAATTTACAGTCCTGTTTAGACATGCTTTGTAAATCAGATATCATTTCAGTAAAAAATAGGATTCCAATTTCTCCATTGGTGATTTTCCTTTTGGTACAGGTGATCTGCATGGGCGGCTTGATGACTTACTTCTCATATTTTATAAGGTAAAGCTTTTTTTTTGTTACACTTTATTTAGCATCATGCACCACCGATTTTAGAGCAACGTGGAGTTTTATGCAGGATCATCTGATTTTATAAAAATACACACAAGATTTAAACAAACAAATGTTCATGACAAACATAGCTGCAGCATGCAACTCAAGACTTCTCCAAGATCTGATTTAAAGTTTGTGCCAATGTGTTTATTTGATACGCTGCTGCTGTTCAGAATGGCCTTCCCTCTGCGGAGACACCATATGTGTTTAATGGGGACTTTGTGGACCGTGGGAAAAAGTCGATCGAAGTGGTCATGCTCCTGTTCGCCTACCTCCTGCTTTACCCCGACTACATGCACTTGAATCGAGGAAACCATGAAGACCACATAATGAACCTCAGGTGGGCAGCAAGAAAAGTTGAAAGAAAACAGCCATCAGTCTAGGCTTACCACTAGAGTTAGAGTAGTAAAATGATAAAAACACTATGTTTTTACTCTGTTGTATCAGATATGGGTTCACAAAAGAAGTCATGCAGAAATATAAGGTACAGTAAAGTAAATATACATTTCATTATTCTGCTTTTATTATGTACAGAACTCCGCTGCATGTTCTGCAGGTTGTAGGATGTAATTGTTTACTGTCACAGCTTGTGGAGCTTGAATGTACCCAAAGTTGTAAAATTATTATTTTCTTACTGTGTGCAGATTCATGGCCGCAAGATCCTTCAGCTGTTTCAGGACGTTTTCAGCCTTCTGCCAGTCGCAACAGTCATTGACGGAAAAATCCTGATAGTTCACGGAGGAATATCAGACCAGACTGACTTGGACTTCCTCAGCTCCATTGAGAGGCACAAGGTCAGTGGGAACAAGCAGCCAACTTTCATCTACCTGACTCTTTAATTGCAATATTTCATATTATCCACTAGGGTTCAGAAAAACTTTTTTTTTAATTCTGAAAAATTCACAGCCACCTTACAGAAATTAACAAACATTTGTGTCATGAGCTTTACTGTGTGTCAAATTGTGCTAATTTAATTTAAAATTAAATAAGAACTATGCACCACAAAAGCAAAATATGAACTAACATTAAGAGGTCCTGCCTTCTATCTTCTGTCACCAATGTAGTTTCAAGATCTCTGTTACAGTAAGCACACTAGTCTTGTGCTTACATGATGTCTATACCTAAGTTAACTTGCATTTAATCAAATTAGATTGATTTACTTGGTTTCTGCTTTATCAAAAACAAACAAATGTGTGGGTACTGTAACGACACAATTCCTCATTAGGATTAATAAAGTCTGACTGACTAGATAATCACATTGCTAACCTGGGGCCAGGTATTATATTCCAGCATAGAAAAACTGTACACTCTGCTCACTTAGCAGGGGCCAAGCAGCTAAATTTCATTCCTGTGACCTGTAGCAGTTTGCTGAACAGGTAGCACACAATGAGTTTGTCAGAGCTTTTATGCTGATGTCAGTGGCCTAGACAGAACCAAATGGTTCATTTGCAGTCCTACAACTAAAACAGTTAACTAAAAGTGGCAAAAAAGCTTAAGAGATGCAGAGTTGAGTGAAAATGCTGTTATTGTGGCACTATTAAAAACACTTGTTTTACACTTGTCATTGGATTCAAAGGAAAATTGAATTAAATTATGCAGGTTTTAAGAAACAGGTCCACTCTACCATAGTGCTTTTAAACATCACATTATTGTTTGTGTGTGTGTGCGTTTTTTAATTCTTTTGATGACTGACAGAATAATCTGTCAGTTTTGATAACTGAAAATGATCATCCATGAACCACAGAAAATAAAAATAATCATGATTTAATCATCAAAATAAGTATCACTGATTTATAATTGAATGTGCTTGTTCGCATAAAATTATTAAAAGTAATTCTGGGAAATGCAGTAAATTACTGCTTGAAGTAGAGGACAGCGAGTATGGCTGAACGATTTTGGAAAATAATCTTTGCGATTTTTTAAACCAATATTGTGATTAAATATGCGATTAATTTTTAAGCTCTCTACATCCTCTATTATTGAAAACAGACAAGGAGTAAATCAGTGTATAGTATGACCAACACAATATTAGATAGATTAAACATACACTGTTCTATCTTGTGAGTTATGATGAAATTAGGTGATGCATGAATTATTATTATTATGAGCAATAGTGAAGAAGAAGTATCAAATTAAAATAATATGAGAAAGATAATTTGAGAGTCAAGTCATGGCATTAAATAATATGATATAATATCATCAGGTCAGCCTACCTACAGACCACAAGAAAAAACACAGTTCACCACTGTGTGTTATACAGTAAGCGCTCAATACAAAACCCACAGTTCAACCACCAATTAATGAGTCCTTATCTCAGTTCAAATCTCCTAGGAATCTTTCTATATCCCAGTAAGGAAACAAAAAATACTCAGTTTGCGGTTCAGTTCAGCCAACGAAAATAAAACCAAGTGAAGCCTCTCCTGTTTAATAGACAAAAATCAAACAAAAGACTTCTTTAATCTTGACATACATCAGTTTGAACTTCAGTTTGGAAAAAAATACATTGGTTTTCACTTTGTTTATATCTTTCCTTCTCTGCTTTTGTAGGTGAAATCTGCCCTGAGGTTTCCCAGACACAGTTTGGAGCAGCTGGACATCGGTCAGTCCTGCAGACAGATGAAAAGAATGAGATCGACAGACGGCTCTCGTCCCAGCAGCAGTCGCAGCCACTGCAAGAGAACCCCTAACCAGAGGTCTGACAGCAGCCCACAGACTCTTACAGATGGTATATGTTTTTTAAGGTCAGTGTACAATACGACAGACACACTTCTTCTATCCCTTTTTTCTTTAGAAAGAGACGATGCAAGCTCAGCCGACAGGACAGCGCTGCCTCCACTTCATCCTCCTCTTCTTCATCCTCCTCGTCTTCGCTTTGCTCTCCTCGAACTCCATCCAGCCTCACGCCGCATCCGTGCCTGTCTTCTCCCAGCATGCCTTACACTATCAATGTTCTCCAAGTGCCTTTCCTGGACTCTCTGTCATCTGTTCCCCCTCCTACACCTCCACAACATGAACGGGAATGGAAACAGGTCAGAGGAGTGGATTCAGTAGGAGAGAAATGAATATTGGTCACCTCTGCCCTATCTGCTTCTCATTTAGCACTTTCCTCTCTCCTGCAGATAGTGGATATATTGTGGAGTGACCCTAAAACCCAGGAAGGCTGCAGTCCCAACACATTCAGAGGAGGAGGGTGCTACTTTGGCCCTGACATCAGCCAGAGACTGCTGCTCCAACACGGACTCCAGCTGCTCATCAGATCCCATGAGTGCAAACAGGAGGGATATGAGCTCTGTCATGGTGGACGGGTATGTGGGAATAAATTCAATCAAATTGTCCAAACATGTGTAAGTCTAGAGAAATATATGTGTGTGTGTGTTTGTTCTATAGGTAATCACCATTTTCTCAGCGTCAAACTATTATGAGGAGGGAAGCAACCGTGGTGCGTACATCAAAGTGGGCAGAGAACTGGTTCCTCGCTTCTACCAGTACCAAGTCAGCCGCACAACACGCAAACTCACCCTAACACAAAGGTATGACAGGTGTCTGATTAATACAGCTCGGTGTAAACTTTACTGTATACTGCACCCAGCTGTGGATTCAATGCCAGCCATTTTGACATTCAATTAATAGGTTAGGTCATTTATCAGCTGGTTCCAACTTCTCCAAAGTAAGGATTTTCTGCATTTTTCTGTTTTAAAATGTTTTTAATTATATATTATAATTTTAATTTAAAACAATACGAGCAATTTGAAGATGCAACCATTGGCTCTGTGTAATCGTGATGTGCATTTTCCACTACTACTTAATGACATTGTATAGACAAAAATGTTTAATTATTTGACAAATGTATGAATAATGGAAATTGGTAAATAATGTAAGAGAGATCAATCTTTCAATCTTAGTTAATGACCTGTGTTTACATGTCTGTCTGCAGAGTACGAGCAGCTGAAGGCTCTGCTCTCAGGGCCCTGAAAGAGAAGCTGTTCACCCATCGCTCTGAACTGATGCTGGGCTTCCAGCAGTTTGACTACAATAACAACGGTGTGCTTTTCTCACTCCATGCGCCTTACTTGACATGTATTTAACCCAGGTTGGCATGTGGAGTTGTTATATGTCAGCATATTTTTTTTTTCAGGTAGGGTGTCGGTCAGTGAATGGGCTCAGGTATTAGAGTCTGTCCTGAGACTGGACGTGCCCTGGAGGACACTTCGTCCGCACTTAGCCCATCTGGCACCAGATGGCAGAGTGGAGTATCAGTCCTGCTTCGAGGATATGGGACCAGGGATTTCTTTGCCTCAGGTCAGGGAAGCAAAGGGGTGTTCTTATCAAAGCAACCAAGTAAATTTACTCAGTACTGACCTTAAAGTCTACTTTGAGATCCTCATATTTTACTTTAATATTTTAATTATTTTTATTCCTACATTTATTTGATCCTTACATAGTTTTTTTCAGGAATTTGTAAAACTTGATGACAGTGGGTCGATTGGTTTCTATCATGTTTTAAGTCTTAGAAAGGGAAAGACATTTTCTTAAGTGTGTAATCTGGTAAGCAAAATTTTAAAAAGAAGATACTTGAGGTTTTCACCTGACAGCAACAATAATGCACCTCTGTAGTTTAAAATCCATTATATCCCCGGTTATTGTTATTACTGACTTGTTCCTAAAGTAAGGCAAACATTTGAATCCAGAAAAGTGAGAATTTAATATGCAATGTGTGCACAAATAGAGGCACTCAATGACACTTTACTCTGCCTGAGGAGCCTGTTAGCCCAAGCCATTTTGTGTTTGTTGTGCCTTTATGTATGCACATGTAGCCTTGCAAAACTTTTTACACATTCTTAATCCTCCTTTTGCTTATTTTAGGTCACTCCAAACTTGGCTGAAACTCTGTTCAGATACAGGACAGACATTGAGATAATATTCAACATCATAGACAAAGACCATTCAGGTAAAAAAAAAAGTATTGAATCTATTTGGAGACAATGTGTCAATAATTCTGAAGTTTTTCCTTAAAGTTCAGTAACATGGGTGTTTGTGTGTTGTCATGTTCAGGTCTGATCTCTATCGAGGAGTTTCGTCACACCTGGCGTCTCTTCAGTGCCCACCTCGGGGTCGATATCAACGACAGAGCCATCGATGATCTGGCCCGAAGTATTGACTTCAACAAGGACGGCAGTATAGACTTCACTGAGTTCCTAGAGGCCTTCAGAGTGGTACACAAACTGGACAACAAGGATCAGCAACTCAATGGAAAGATGGATGGAGACAAGTATTCATGAAGGGAAGAATCTGAATGCAAAGTTGCGGAACGTCCTGCAGAGAAACTCATGTAGGAAAGAAAGTAGGAAATCAGAGATAAGATGATATCATTTAGTATTTCTTAAGTTCTTAGCGGAAAAATCCACCTTTAAATACTTAAACACTTTAAAAAAGTAGTGTTTTGGTGACCTTACAATTACTCTCTGTAGGGATGGCAGTGTCTTGCATGTTTGCTTCCATCCACCACTTTAGTTTTTGAAGTGAAATATCTCGACAACTATAGAATGGATTGCCATGATGTGGTACAGACATTCATGTTTCCCAGAGGATGAACTTTGGTGAACTTTTGACCTTTAATCTAGCACCACCAGGAGGCCAACGTTTTTTTTTTGTATAGTGAAATATCTCCATATCAACTAGATGGGCTGGCATACATTTTGGTACAGTCATTCATGCAGAAGAAAGAAGTCCCTGGCAAAGGTGCACAGGGAAAGTCACCAAGAACCCACACAAGCCTGAACCAAGTCAAACAAACTACTAGAAAATGTCTGGAGCAGGTTCTGGGGCTACATATTTTAGGTAGAGTTTGATTTAGTACAGATGTCACCTCTGACGCAGTTGTGAGATACATAGTGTACCACAGTGTTACGACCCCTTGTTGGTCTAGGGGAGTGGGGTCATAAACATATAGGCAGAAACTGGTAAGTTTGAATAAAAT
>JAPMOB010230119.1:0-12837 GCA_029875015.1 Lepomis gibbosus
TGTGTGTGTGTGTGTGTGTGTGTGTGTGTGTGTGTGTGTGTGTGTGTGTGTGTGTGTGTGTGTGTGTGTGTGTGTATATTAAAAGGATAAGAATATGTTAGTTCAGCTCTCAATACTGTCCACTGTCCCGACTCTATCTGTGGATCACAGCTTTAACCCCTTTTGTTCCTTCTGAGGATGTAAATCTTTGAAACAGGTTGAAAATATTTTATTTTTTTAAAGCCTCTGTATTTTCCAAAATCATGTGTTAGCAAAAGTTATAAAATTTAAGGAGTAAATGGTGCCTTTGTGAGGGACTATTTTCAGCTGTGGATTAATACATCTTTGATGCAAGTGAGTATTTAAGTCAACAGGATGGTATGTTCAATGCAGTGAAGAAAACTCTAGTGCAACAGTGTGGCTCGTTGATGTTTTTTTATTTAACAGCAGAGCTGTATGGCACAGAGGAATACTACTACACCAGGCTTTGGCTATACAGTCAGGACTTGTTATTAAGATCGATTCATTGCTGGTTTTGGTCTTTTCATGGGATTTGTTGAAAATATAAAAAATCGCCAGGCTTATCCCTTTTTAATGTGCAATTTATTGTTTTGTAGTCTAGAGGCCTTTTGACCAGGAAGCCATTATGCAGTACTCCCACACAAAGAATGAAGGACAAAGGTGATTTATTTACATTTATTCATGTTTTTTATCAGTCTTTTTACATTTTTCTTGCAATAAAAATATTTTACTGGGGAGGGGGCTAGCTACCACTCACACAACATCTTATCATTTTACATCTCCAACCCCAGAGAGCTCCATAGATACAGGTGCTGAGCTGTCGGAGATTGACGCCAGGCTGCAAGCACTTCAGGAATACATGAGGGACCTGGATACAGGACACTGACATCCGCTGCACAACCCGCTGCTCAAGCCACACATGGATATGTTACTTGACAGCTGCACAGCTTGGAGCTCAGGCCATCAGAGTTTAGTGTAGTCTTTTTTTATGTCTTATCATTTTTTTTTTTTTACTGCGCACAGACTGAGGAACACGTAAAGCTCCAAACGTGAGCGATGGGTTTACCATGTGTTCATGTAAGAGACCGAAACGCCTCCTTAAGGGTCAAACCTCCACGACTTCAGGAAAACTACAGCCATCACTGTGAAGAACTACATTATGTGGACTGAACTTTTTAAAGTATTTTTTTAATATACCAAGTTTTTATTAACTAACTTAAAAGATGACTATCTGCGTGTTTCTTTTTTTTTACACCTCAACTAAACTAGCTACATGGCTCCATGAATGAGTCTGTGAAGAACCTATTTTCATCTTTTACTCACTTGTTTACTTTTCTTTACCTTTTTAAAAACATTTGATTGACAATATGGGTTGTGTTCTTTTTTTGTAGTAAAACACATTTCAACATGGAGAATTGTAAAGTGGTTTGTAAACTTAAGAGTGCAACATATCTGTGTTCTTCTGTTGAGTTGTCTCGCTGAGTGTGCTTCGGCTCTACCTTTCTTAACACATTTAAGTCAATGGGTGTGAAAGGGATTGTGTGATAGAATGTGTTAACCGTATGCTGTTAAACCTGTGATGGACTGTTGTCTCTTCCGCCCAGTGCATGCTGGGATACATTCCAGCTCCTGTACCCTGAAAGGCAATACGCAAGACTGACTGCATACATGTCATTCCAGCCAGAAATCTGCATCTTCAGTCAGTACTGTATGTTCTCTTTCCTGCTTGAACTGAACATTCCCAGTGTATTTAAGCATTACAGTTGATATCATTATGACCTTTAACTAGTTGATGCACATAATGCATTCAAATGTGGCATTTCCTACTGTTTGAACCTAAGTGGACCTTAATTTCCCTTTGAGGTTATGTCCCATACTCAAGCATAAAAGATATAGAATATATAATCTTGGATATTTGTGTAAGGGAACAATACTCATCAAATAGAAATAGTTTTGGACAGACTATTGATATTTGTATGAATGTGTGTAGAAACATTTGATACCTTTTGTTTATGATAGTGAAACTGCCAAATTTTGTGTGAACTGCATGTGTATGTGCACAAAGACTGTCACTCTTTTTTCCCAAATGTATTTTATACCTTCTAAAATATAATTTATAAGAAATGTGTCCTCTTTGTAAAGACTTTTCCCCACAAATGTAACAATCCTTTCCGGGCCTGTGCAATTTAGTGCACACTACTTTCCTTTGCTCTAATGTCAGCTGAAGTGGAGCCTGAAGGGTTTCCACCACTGCAGCTGGCTTGCTTTTATTAATTAACAAATAAACTTCTGGGCAGGGAGCCTTCCTCTCAGGGGAACTCCTGTGTCTGAACAGCTTGCACTGTTTCTACTGGGATACTCGAGAGGGAGACATGAACGCCTTATGTTTGTTTGTCATGAAGAAAGCTGCAGCACACAGCGACACTGTAGCAAGTTGCACAGATTCACAAAAAGTGCATACAATTTTAGAGGGTGACATTCTTGAAAAGATGAGAAAAAAATTGCCCCTTTTAAAACATTAGAAATTCATTCTTTCACTACACAATACCTGCAAATCTACAAACAGGACTCCATCACAAGACAAGACATATTACTCTTATTTATAAGTGTTTTATTGTGAGATATTCCCATCATTAACCTATACTTGCTCTAAACATTTAATGACTCTATTAAGGCCTGAATCTTTTTATTTCATTCACATGGACAAAAATAACACAAGAACCGGTTATTTCGTTAATTTATTAGTGAATTATAAGAAAACTGGTAACAAACATTAAAGACTCCAGAGAATATTTTTGGTATGAAACTATCCAGTTTTTGCAAACTATTTATAAAAGACATTTGTACATCTTCACTACGTATGCTGTGTAAAGTAAAGTGCTGAAAGTGTTACAAAACAAAACAGGTAGTCCATCTGATCATTACTCTAATGGATCCTAAGGCGTGGAAATTTGGTACACAACATCTGACGACGTGCTGCTGTGTTATGATGCTATGGGAGCTCAGTGCTCTCTTTCCATACTGATAAAATATACATTCAATTCACTGTAGAGCATATAAAATAAGGTTTCTATGTGATGAAGAACAAAGGCATCCGTTTCTTTTCTCACTAAAACATGAATTTGTTGGTCAAGTTTGTCCAGGTGTGTTCACAGCCGTCACGGCCATCTGCATCCCTTGATTTCTTCGAGTGTTCAGTATGGCCTGAATGCTGAGTGTGAGCTGTGGAGGGAATTTAATTAAAACATGACAAATGTCTGTTTGCACATATATGTACAATATGCACACTCACGTGTAAAAATGACTTACTGATTGTTGCTGAGCAAGAACATCTCGATAAAAGGCCCGTCTACGTTCCTGCTCCCTCTCATCACACAGTCTCCAAATCTCAGCTTTGATCTTAACCTCAGCCTCAGGCAGCTGAGGATACTGCTGCCGCTGTAACATAAATAAATTAAAGCTTATACACATACGGTACAAATGAATACTCTCCCTGTTAGTTGATTTGTCTATAAAACAGGGAAATTCATAAAGGTGATGTCATCATATTGCTTGTTCAGCTAAACCGACACTCACTTATATTTTATGTATATTTACAAATAAGGCAAAGAACAGCAGTAAATCGTAACAATTGAAAAGCTGGAACTAAGTAATATTTTTCGAACGATTAATTGATTGTCCAAATAGTTTTGGGCACTTAACTGTCCAATTATTTTTCTGTTGACTGACTTCTGGAAAAACCATTGCCTTGGAATCTGCTCAATAACATTAATGCTGAACATTTTATCATTCGCTCTACTTGTGTTGCTTGCTGCCTTTTATCACAGTGGTTGTGAGAAAATGTAACCATGATTATTTCACTTCAAGAATGAAAACATGGCACTTCTTGAATGCCAAAGAAATCTACTCTTCTGCAGCAGTGCTTTATAAGTGAATGGTTAAAAGCCTGGGGCCCTCTGATGTATTATAGTTTTACAAAAAACATTCATTCATTCATGATTGTGAACATACTGCGTATTTTAAAAAAACAAAATGTTTTACTTTAAAAAATGTACCATCATTTTAAATACTCAGTGAGACCTTAAGGTCACTCACCACTCGCAGCAAGTAGTCCTCGCTAGTGTGAGACCTCATCCTCTGCAGCGAGAGGAAGGCCACTGACACATTTCCTCTGCTCCTGTTAAGCAATTCCTGCACAGACATTATGTAATACGGTATAAAACACAAACATCACCGGCAGCAGTTCTAAGAAAAGAGTTAAAGAAAATTATGTCTATTCATACCAGTAGCTGTTCATTGGTCTTCATTTCCAAGGTGTCCTGGGTTGAGGTAACTGGTAGGTTAGCTGTGTTTGACTGAGGAAAAAAACACAAAGGCGTTCACATAGAGTATGCACATTGAATTATCATGTAAAACACTGCATGAAGACTAGGACATGCAGTTTAGACAGTGCTCATTAAATCTTTGCTTTGCAGTGTTCAGCTACTTACCTCGGCCTCGTACTCGGCCCAGGCAGCTTTGCGTTCTGCCTCACTGAGCTCCTCTTCTTGTTTATGGTCCAGCAGAGATTCATGCTCGTGGAAAGACACTATCTGGTCTTTACATGTTTGTAGCAGCTGTGCCAGGACTGTATCCTAGGAAACAGAAACAAAAAGTCATTTGATGTTGCAAATTATTTGCATAATTGTTTTCACACAGCTGTGTTTTATATTTTTGTGTCATCAAAGCAGAAATCTGAAAATAAAGATGGTGACGTCACCTTTGGCAAAACAGAGGTGGTTCTTCTGCTTTTCTTTGAGTTTGGGTCGTCCAGCAGGTCTGGCTCAAATGTGTAAAGTTCAGTCAGTTCAAAAAGGGTGAAGTGCCTCTCAATCTGTTGCTGATCTACCACTCGATAGGACAAAGACTGTTTGGTCACCTGACGATCATAGATCTTCTCCTCCATGGTGCCCTGGAGATGAAGATGACAACAATAATAAACAGGACAGAAAGGTTTATGTTTATATATAAATATATTGCACAAATGTGTGATCATACATTGAAATTTTCAGGAATTTGATTTCGAATTTAATTGTAAAAAAGAGCCTCTCAGAAGTCATCTATCAATCTTAAACTTTCAGTCTTTTGACCTTTTAAAATGAAGCCTTATGACCTCTCATCACAGGTTAACATTTGAGTTAACCTGTGATGAGTTGTGAGCATCCCTAGATCATTAGGATATTTTTACTGACAACAAAAAAATATCCAGTGTTTCTAAAGAAAAAAAGCAAAGACTTGGGGGAAGTCAGAACAAAATGAACATCAATGTATGTAGCTGAAGAACATCTTTGCTCATATTTCATTAGTCAATTAATTACCTTACGAACGAAATTTAATTGACTTAAGGTACATAGTGCACCTCAAGAACACTTATATTTTGCCCCAAAAAACACACAATGCTATTGTTAGGTTTACTTTCAAGAAATATATGACAGTAATATTAATATCTAATTTTATATTTAATATTTAATTGTATATTTTTAACTAAACTAAAAGGTTTAAACTTAAATAAATGAATATTTCAGGCACTGTGTAGCCAGTGCATTACAAACTGTATAAACAAATTATTTCTCTTGAAACTGCAAAGCACATCAGCTTGTGTTTTAATAAAATATTTATTAAAGACTGGAGAGTGGTGCCACGAGTTTGTGCTTTTTACATGGAATATTTTTATTATAGTTATACGCCAATATTGTTAAATAGTAACATCAATTAATTATCACAATGAACTTATTTCCTCTCACGTTTATAAAACATTCAAGGTAGTTCATCATTATACAACACAAGGTTGTACAACAAAAGTAAAGTTTGTAGTCCCTTCATGCTACACACATAGAACTGACCAGATAATTAAATAAACAACTATACACCTAGGAAAAATTCTGCAGTGCATATTTTGAATTTGCGTCTGTGAGAATGTCAACAGCGGCAACAAGATAGTGATGATAATATGGTTTTCATCTTCACATAAAAGCTCTGACATTTAGGAAACAGAGTCAAAGTCATCCACATTGACTGTATTTGTGCACCAAGCATCAACAATGTAAAGAGTTAATGTAAATGAAGACCAGTGAACTTACCTGAGCCAAGAAGCGGTACACGAACACTTGTTTGAGCTGACCGAAGCGGTACACCCTGTATATGCTCTGTACGTCATATGAGGGATTCCATGAGGCGTCAAAGATGATGACCCTGTTGGCAGCAACGAGGTTGATGCCAAGTGAGCCCGCTCTGGTTGAGATGAGAAACAATCTGCCGCTATAATAAAGATATATAAAATACGATCAGAAACTCTGTCATGCCACTGTCAAACATTCTGCCTTTTATTAATCCAGTGTAATTAATATGGAAAGATTGATCATCTGTACCGAACATTGTCAGTATTATTGAACAGATCTGCCCATTTCTTCCTTAAAGTAGCACTGGTGGAACCATCAAGCCGATAGTAATCAATGTTTTTAATCCAACTGCCCACTGTGAGAACAATGAAGCACAAAAAAGTAAATTAGCATTAAGGATGACGTTTCCCTTACATGCATTCATATTTTCTTTGCCATACACAGAATACCTTTGAATAATGATGGGTCTCTGGCATGGTGAGAAGCCACAAGGAAGTCCTCAATGAGGTCTAATGTGATCAAGGACTGACTGAACACAAGCCTAAAAGTGTAAATGGATGGATTTGGTTAGCTGACAGACTTCTGTGTTTAAAATTTTAATCAGATCAGAAAATACACATACACTTTCTCGTCCAGGTCTTCAGCCATTCTGAGGATCTCAAACAAGAGCACCATCTTCCCAGAGTGCTCCAGGATATTAGCGTCTTTTTCTGTCAGCAGATTCCTGAACCAGCCCTCATCTTGACTCTGAGGCCTCGAGCTGATGGTTGCTGTCTCTCCTACACAGAATATAACACAAACTATATTAGTGTGCAAGCTACAGGGCTGGAGTATCCGTGACACATGGAGCTTAAATACCTTCCACTGCTGGAGCGCCATTGGACACATCAACAATACCCGCTGCCCTGCTGTCATCGTTATTCCCTTTGTTTCCTTCGTTCTCTCTCAGACCACTACATCAGGCAAAAAGTATATAAAAGTATATACACATATATTAGTCTTTCACATTTTGTTGTTGCTTGTTTTTAAGGCATTGCTTTGTCTGCCACTACTCCACATAATATCTTATTTTTTGAAAGTTCTGCACATTTATCACTCTAGAATTACAGGAATATCTGACTTTGCATTGGTGTAGGTGCTTCAATGCATCCTGTTCCCTGTGACTAACAAGTCTGATAGCCAATAGATGTGCAAAAGCTTTAACGAGAAACAAATAAAGTGAATTTGTTGTGTTAGGCCTGAGGAGATTATGAATGGGTTAGGTATTACCTCTCAGCCACAGTGTTTTCTTCATTTCTCAGCAGAGCTGCCGCTTTAACTTGTTTCTTCTTTTCAAAATGTCCCTGTAATTAAAGTTAAATTAAAAATGCTTTAGGTTATGTCAGACTAATTAGGTGTTAACATGCATTCAAGGTGATTTTTTTGTACCTTGTTCTCTTTGCTGATGTAGTTGAGCTGAAGGCACCAGGGATGAGTCCAAATTCGGCCGAGCACCTGAAAGTCCTTAAAAAGGTTTGCACCAGTCCTCGTCTTTGCTCTGTTGGGCATGGAACCTACACCTGGAGAAACAAACATATCTACTTCAAATCATCGATCACCTGACATTTCTTATGGTACAACACCATTACTGATTTTTATTTTTTTGATGGTGAGCATATCTCAGCCTCTGATGATCTAGTTAGTTGGACTAGTTACATTATGACTAAATGTCACGACAGTCCGCTACATTTATCTATCAATAGACTATAAAATGGGAAAATATGAGATCATCAATAACAATTTAAAACAAATCATTAGAAAAAAACTTGTGTTACAAGGTAAAATCATAAAAGCAAAGTAAAAACATGAACAATAAGAACGCAGGATTCAGTGAAATCTGTTTCTGTGGTCTTCTATGATTACTACAGCTCTTTTCCTTTTGTCTTACATAAAACAAATGAAGACAGGTTCTTACCAGTGAAATGGTCAAGGTAGTAGCGGTACAGCTGATACTGAAGTGGGGAAATCCTCACCGCCAGCACATACTCGTGTTTGGAAGGCAGAAACTGAGTCAACTCTGAGTAATCTCTTCTCTAAGAAAACGACAAAACAGTGTTGTGAGAGCTAAGAACAAACTGTATTATCTACAAACAGCCTGCAACTGGAAGTACTTTCTTTTACCTGCACACAACCAGCCAACATTGCATAAAGTACATGTGCTCGCTTCTTCATTATTCGGACGTCTTTTGGTGTGGAGTCAGCACACTGGCCGTTCTGTATCGGGTTGATAAAGCGGTTTCGGAACTCGCCCAGTGAGCCCAGAAGATTCTTCTTGATGAAACTGACCATGCAGTGATCTGTGGGAACAAAATATGGTGTATCAGTGTGATCCATTAAAATGAAATAGCTGTCATATCTGCCTACACTTAATGTACTATGGTAATTTGGTCTTAAAGGTCAATTTGTTTTAGAACTGCAATTTAGGGTGATCTGTTTAAAAAAATATATAGTGAGTGATGTATTTCAAGTAGCCTTGTTAGTTCTTTATATACTGTATGTCTATACGCACACATAATGAAACCTAAAGAAACATAGCCAATCACTCATCCACCAAAAGCATGTACTCTGGCCTCAGGTTACCATAGCGTAGGCTGCCATGTTTTGGCACACAAACAATTGATCTGAGCATCTATCGGCCTGTTTTCCAAAATGTGTCTAAAAGATAAAATGGTAAAACCAAATGTTCCAGCTTTCAGAGAGCCAATATTCCAGTTTATACAATGTTATGACTTTAGAAAACAAAATCATCTGCCAACAACATCTTTAAAAGGCACCAACACTACAGTAAAACAGCAAAGGACATATCTGGAAAGGTAGAAGGGCTGCACAATATAGCGTTTCAGCATAGTCATCACAATGTGCGCATGTGCAATTGTCACATCACAGGATGTGCAATGTCAAGCACGTCAATTAAACTCAAGCACCTCAACTTTTCTGCTGCTTGATTCAAAAGGATTTTACATTACATTTTGTTCAAAATGTGTTTACAGCATTAAAGCTCAAAAAAGGATAGTTTGCACTTTGAAATTTTTTTGCTTAGATATTCTCTATGCATTCTTTTCCCTACAAAATAACCCCCAAAATTAAGGTGAAGATTCTTGTATTTTTTCATATCACAATTTATATCGCAGAAAAGAAAAACATTGTCAGTTTTTTCACATATTGTTCAGCCCTTAAAGGTAGTGAAATTTAAATTAATAATGGGGCTCCCTCTGTTATGAAAGATGACGGACTCATTGCACATTACCACACGTTCTGTTGAAAGCTATTGTCATTCATTCATTCATAATAATTAACAATAATTCTTATCACTTGGATTGTATTCTACATCACTTCAAGCAAAGTGTGACCTCAATGCACTATTTAATAGGACGTAGTGTTGCAGACTTACACTCTTCCAGGTTGTTTTGTAGTGGTGTGCCAGTTAGCACCACTCTTCTTCGGGTCTTGATGGCATTCATAGCTTTGGAGATATTGGATGCGTCATTGCGCAGGATGTGCCCTTCGTCACAAACCACAAAGTCTGGACCTGAAAGAAGACAAACAGGAGAGAAAACAGATTAAAACAGTTCCTAAGAGCAAAGCAATGACACATAACATTTTAACTATATCATGCCATTTCAAAGTTCCTGTACCTGGATCCACCAGTATGCTCTTCAGCTCTTTCTTCTGCTCCTCATCGTTGATTTTCCGGGCTAGCGACAGGATGCGGTACATCTCATACCCCATTATCATAACCCCTCCGTCTCTCTGCCACCTCTGCAGAGCTCTGAATCGTTCTGATTGCTTTATTGTTGCCAGTTCTGTAACCTGTAACATATTTGTGTGTGTTTGAACAATAACCACATATGTACATATGTGTTTGTACACATTAAGCAAAGAGTGAGACATGAAGCATCTGAAGCACAACATTTTGCCCATTTGTAATTTAACACATTTTAATTGCTTTGCATACTTGAACTTTATCCTGTCTCATGCTGTCTTGCCATTTCTTGAACTCGTTGACCCAGTTGAGGATAGTATTAAGTGGACACACGACAAGGGCTGTTCTGAATTTCAGGTTCTCTGACAGCAGCACCGTGTGGAGGAACGTTACCACCTATAAAATAACACAGCTATGAAAATTAAAGTCAAAGCAAACACAAATATTGGAGGTGGAAATGTGTATGTCTTCACCTGCAGAGTCTTTCCCAGGCCCATGCAGTGTGCCAGTATACAGCCTGATCCAGGAGAAGAGTTGGCCTTTTTCACAGACTCACAACAACTGTCCCAGATAAACTGAACACCTGTTGGAGAACACAGGACGTAGGTTTTGTGTGGACACAATCAAGCAGTCCGGTTCTCAATTTTCGGATTGATCAGTAACTGACGGGTTATCATATTTTGCATTGAGACTCGCTATAAAAGCCATGCAACCAAGAACTGTTCAAACTAATTCTGTTATTGGTGTCAACATGCCTGTATTGTGCATACTAAAAAAGCAATCTCCTCCTCGGTGTAAGTGAAAAGAGAGCACAAACTAACCGTCCACCTGGTGAGGCTTCAGCTTTGTCACCAGGTTCCTGTGCACCTGAACGAGAGGCTCCTTGGTCTCTTCGTCCTGATCCAGGACCAGCTTGGTGGTGATGGGACACTGAACTTGAGACTGCTCATCCGGTATCACAATAATCTGGAAAAAATTTTTTCGCAAAGTCAGCATTCTGTCTGTTTGCTTATCCCCTTAGGAAACCCCAAAATGAAAAACACGCCAGTGTCGAAGGATTTTGAAAAAAAATATCTAATTGTGATTATTTGGACTGATATTGAAATAGTGATATGATCTGCAGTAGTGGAGGGAAAGATCATTATTCTTGTTTTCAATGAAAAACATATTATAATATACATAATTATGGTGTGATGTTTTTGGTGTGAAGGATCTGTACTAAACAAAGGTTTTATTAAGTCTCTACAATATGATGTGTAAGCCCTGATGTATTTTGACACACATTCTGCCTTAACAAATAATGCACCTCCTGCGTTTTAAAAATTCTAGTGGGCCATTGTGATTTCGGCAAGATCTCGATTAATTGTGTTCTGTGCTGTCATTTATCAACAGGGATTGAAATCTGAGTGTTAAACTGCTCTAAATATTCATTGATCAATCACACAGTGAAGTTCAATGGGCAGTTTTACCTGCTGTGTATGCATTACCTCTCTCCTGTCCTCCATCTGTTGTTCCCTATCTGCCAACCGTTTGCACCTCTCCTCCTCCTCCCTGAGGGCTTCCTGGGTCTCAGCACGGAGATTCACATCTTCAATGATTTTGCGGATCTTTTTGCGTCCTTTTGGGGTGCCTTTACTGGCACTCATCTCCTCGTCTGCATCCTCTTTATCGCTCTGCTCAAATACAGACAGATCCAACAAGCAACATGACACAGGAGCCTACTGCCTTCTCTTCTCACCTGGGAGGTAAAGTTTAAGGATAAGGTATAATGGATGAGCAGATACAGTTAAGAATAGTAAGCTACCTTCTCACTGCTGGAGTCAGATAACCAAATGCAGGGCACTTGTTTCTTCTTTTCGTAACTACGGGATGCTTCCTTCACTTTAGTGGAGCTAAAAAGAGAACAGCATCAGAAATTAAAATGAACTATATGTAAATAGTAAGTACTGGTACTGCAGTGCTCTTGGCTTCGTTTACAGGAACAGGCACAGAACTTGCTCAGTGTCAGTTGCAGCAACGGTGGACACAATATCATGAACGCCTTTACAGTCTAAATCAATCTCACACGTTAGCCCAGCAAAAAATGCTATTCCATGATGTAATCTGAATTAGATTTAAACCTTTCTCTGATGGTCTCTACGAAAATGTACACTGCATAAAAAAGGGTTATAAGCTGTGCAAAGGTTGTTTTACTGAAAGCTATTTGTATTTTATTGCATTACTGTATATTATCCAAGTGTTCATGATATTGGGTGCAGTTCTCAGTGTATCCAGTATAGCCAGGGTAGAACATAGGTGTAACACACATTGAAATTTAAAATCAGAACAGAGACGATTTTGTTTTTGATATTACCAATGACAGCTGAAAGGAACAAACCTTTTGAGTATGTCTTGAGTGGACTCCTCTTCTGACTGACTCAGCTCCTCACTCATCCCAGCCTCATCCAGCTCTGACTCGTCACAGTCACCATCACTTTCACTATCAGCTTGGCAGAAATCAAATTCAGACATAGGAGATGAGTAGGTACTCCCTGTTCAGACATATCCGTTTCTAATGTTAGAGGTATCCTTACAGCTCAGGTGTTTGCTTTCGGCTCTTTGCTTGCTCTCCTGCCTCCCTGCTTCACTCTCTGCCACGGCCTTGTCACCTGATGTTCCCTCGTCTAAGGTTAGTTTGTGACGGAGAAGATGGTGCCTTGAGTTGGGCCCATCAGACGTGGAGCCAGATGATTCTGAAGCAAAGTCTTCCCCTACGGCAAAGATATAGTGTGTCATTGTTGTACCCTTTCCTTAACCGACAAAACGAACAGGACAAGTGGGAAACCCTTTACTCATAACTTTTGTTGCCAGGTATATATATTAAGTTTAATTTAGTGATTACTAGGACTAAAACTGGAGAATTCTTGTGCTTATAAAAAAGATGCACAAGACAAAAGC